>SMSQ01022000.1:0-11470 GCA_019453375.1 Ctenoplectra terminalis | reverse complement strand
GTGGAGAATGGACAAGAAAAACCGCTCCCATTTGTTTTCACTACCGTCGACAGACAGACGTCCTCAGGGAAGGCGATACGAGCATTTCAATGTTTAACAATTTCTTTGACCAATTCTCTCTTTCCATACACGAAACTCTTTTCTTTTTTGTTGTGCAGCGTTTAACGAAACGTTGTATTTAAGATCATAAGACATTGATTGGTCGAAATTAGCGCTGGTAATATTCGACAGTAAATACGCTTGCCATTTATTGGTGTTCGCCATCGTCTGCTCTCGCTTAATAATTCACTAAGAACCCTTCTTTCTCAACTGTGTCGCACCACTCCACTTTCCCTCGACCGCAACCTAACTAAACAAACGACGTACCAAAAATCAAACAAACTCTCCACCCTGCTAACACACCAACCCTTATCCGTAAACATCCCCAATCTTACCCTCCACGGAACCCTCGGAAAACAGAAAGGGCTGAGAAATTATTCTCCAGTCGCTCTTTTCCCCAAGACAATCCCACGAGGTATCGGCTTCGGAAAATCGTTTACCAATATTCGCGACGATGCTTCGACTGGACCAACAACTGTAGCAGGTTCCGTGCAAAACTCCTTCGACAGGTAGGTCGACCTGCACGTACCATCTTGTTATATCGAAACATTCGCGCGAACAAAATGGTCACGTCAACGTCGTAAACTACACGGGTAGCTCACGGTCTAATTTCCGCGTAGCCTCAACTCGTCCCACGCCCAATGGCCACGTTTCATTTCCTTTTCTATACAAGAAACAGGCTGACCTCGTTTCGGCCGCATTTTCACAGCTCGCCACGATAATGTAGCCGGATCGTCGACGTTAATCCTTTGTCTCGACTGAATGGCTCGAGGCTCGAGGAGCAAACTCGAGTGCCCTCGCGAGAAATCGTTGTTCGAGGCGTCTGACGAGTTTCCGGCAAAGGGTTGGCTTCGGAGATCGCGGAGAACTAGGAGACACCGTGTTTAATGTACTTGTTTATGCGAAGTGGCTCGATAATAAAAGATATTCTCGATGCAAATTCTTGCTGAACTTCGGTCGTCTTAAGAAAAACGCTTGTTCCCGTGGACTCGAAGAGTTACAGGGAAAGTCATTTCGCGGAGATAGAACTGCTTATTAATTTGGAGAAGTTGTTAATTGGCAAAAATACACGGTGTTCCTTTTTCGTGGCGCGAGGTGCAACATTTATGAAGGTTAATTGGAAACGCCGGGTTGCAAGGATATTGCTGGATGAACAGGCTGAGCTTTTTCTCCCTTCTCTCACTCTCTCTCTCTCTCTCTCCCCCTCTTCAGCCTGGCTTTCGTAATTCTTTGTAAATTCTGCCTTCCATAAATTCCGTAATCACTTTCCTTTGTAAAACTGCTCGACCTGCGCGAAAAGGCGACGCGATATGACGGTTGAGTTCCTTCTTGGTTCCACAGTGAAGCTTTTTTTTTTCCTCCCCTTTTCTCTTTTTCCTTTCTCTCCACGTCGAAAGTCCCAACAAGGTGATTAAAAGCTTCTTAGGCGAAACTTTTAAAACTCCATCTTTCCCCTTTGCCACGGCAAGGAATTCTTTTCAGCGTCCCTACAATATCAGGGACAATAAATTCGCGCCACGAAACAATCGAGCCTTTGATCGTTCTACACGACACGACACGGACAAAGGAGATCGGAGAAAGAACGAAACGCGTGCAAACGATCTTATGTATGCCATCATTGCGACTATGCTACCACTCGTTATATTGCTTTAGATTGTTTCCTGGGCGAGTCGAGGAGCTTGCCGCGGTTTGTGAACGAGATGATGAATTTTATTTGGGTTGCGCGATAATAGTTCAAAGGGTAGTTATAGAAGGAACAAGTAGATGAGCGTAACTGCAATCAAGCAGTTAGTATTATTGTTACTTTTGCAGTGTGTAGGCGCTGTTAAAGTATTATGATGATTGGACGACCACGTTGGGAGCGTGAAATATGAAGTAATCGCTTTTACTAGGTGCGGAGACTAAATTCCTGATTCAAAAATTTAATACTACTACTGCATATTGATGAGATAAAAATCTGAAATCGTATGTATATTAACTCGTATATTTTTTGATACAAGGATAATCAAATTAAAAGCTTTACTTGAATCTGATTAACTTATACCAGAAAACATACAGAATTTAATTTTCACTCAATCTTCAATTTCAAATTAATTTAATCGTATTATTTCATTATCATACAGCCCATAATGAATAAAAAAGAAAAAAAAAGAACGAACAGTTCTACTTTTCACGTGCGAGTGAATTTTCACCAGAGTACCGATAACGTAAGAAAAATATAAGTAGCGTTCTAGGATTAATAAAATTTACCATAAAACCTATTAATAGAATCACACAGGATTACTTCCTTTTCTATACGACCGAAGTAATCCCCTCAAGTGTAGTCACATAATTTATAATCACTCCGTAAAGGCGACGACCGAAGAATTTACACTGAACTCCGGGTCTCTGGGCGCATCAAAGAAATTTCCGAAGTAATTATAAGTACGGTATTGCGCGAAATTACTTTCGACGACGCGATATTCATTACATTGAAAAATAGCGGAGCACCGGCCACAGAGAGAGACAGAAAGGGATCAGGGTGCACGCTCGGGGGATCGAATGATTAATTAAGTTGAGAAGTATCGCGAAATAATGCAAATTTTCTGGGAGCGCGAGCGAATGAAAATTTTTCAATATCGCGAACGCCACCGGCGTCTTTGCGGCAATTTAATCTGGACCATCCAGAGAAGAAGCGCCAGCAGGATGAAACGTGGTTTCAGGAGCCGCGAGAATATGAATGAAACGGTTTCAAGACGACCCGGCAAACGAGCCGTTTTATTACGTCGGAGAGGGAAGGAAAACACATGCAAGTTGTAGCGACAAGAAAATATAAGAATCGTGTGCTATTTTGTAGATGAACAACCTATTCGTCGTCGGAAAAAAATTCTACGAGTGTCAAGATAAAAAGTTACAAAAGAACGAATTATGTCCGCTTCGTTAAGGACCACACTGAAAATTTTAACCGATTGAAACGATAACTGAATTATGCTTCGTATAATTAAATCGTGAACAATTAGTCCAATTTTTAGCCGCAGAATTTTGTAATTTAAAGGTGAATAAAGTATATCGTTCCAGGTATTTTTACTTCGTAACATATCAGCTGCGTTGCGAAGAGAAAGCTGACGTTATAAATAAAATATAGTATTTAAAAACTAACCGAAATTAACCCATATCCACGTAACAATACCAATATTCTTTTCGTGGTGAATTTTTCCGATAAATTCCTCCACATTTATTCTTCAACCGTCCGAACTAGAAATCTCTCGATTTCACGAAAAACCCCTCGATTTAACCCCGAAAAAATTTGCCGGACGAGTTTCCAATTAAATTTCACTCGGCTGCAATTAAAAGCATCGTTGTCGCAGCACCGGTACAAGCCGACGAACAATAAATATCCTCGCGACGACTGCCGGACCCACCGAAAAATTCCATCTCGAACGATCGACCGGTGTAACGTTGCCGTTTATACGCGAACATTTCGCGCATCCAGCCAGCGACAAAAGTGAATGGAGTCGGTGTGTCAAAATAGAAAATAAAAGATATTTACTGGACGAAGGGTGCAGAGGGTGCTTGATAAACTGGAAAAATGCAGCCGGTTGGTACGACGAGTTTGAAAGGGCGGCCGGAGAGGAAGGAAGGGAAAGAAGGGGGTGGTTTCGCCGAAACAACGGGACGGTCATCCCTCAAGCCAGCGAAACCCATCAGCTTCGTGCTTGGCCGGTTTTATCACGGCGCTGTTTATCACCGCTTGCCTAGACAATGCTGTTGTTGTTCCCATTGTGAACCGCACGGGAACATCGTCCTGACCTATATCCCCCACGTCGAATGGTCCCACAGAGAAAATCGACCGCATTCAAAGACATTTTCGATATTTTTCCTGCCAGTCGATAGCGATCGGAAAGAAGGTCAATCTCTCCTTACCAACGATTTTGCGGGTATTGTTTGATTTCGGGGTTGAGCAAATTTGTTCGGTCCGTTGGTGGTATAGATATCCGAGTTGTCCGATTTGTTGCGCGAGAATGGAGATCGATCGATGAGGGTACCGTGTTAATTTTTTATTGATTGATTTATTCATTTTTTAGATATTTCTTGCTATTTTTTTTTTCTTTTTCGTNTTTTTTTTTTTTTTTTTGCTACAAATTGTTTAAATAACAGCGATTAATGGCGCACGATTTAACGAAAATTCCATTGCTCCAGAAAAATGATTAACGATGCCATTTACTGTCTCGTTCCAACGAGGATTATTAATTTGTCGGGCCCAAGAAGAATTCTTGGAGGCGACAGAAAGGGAATCTCACGATTTCTCGTGGATTCTTTTCAGCCGCGATTTCATTTTCAACGAGAGAGCTAAGGACTTCGTTAAAGTCAATTCATTAAAGGTTCGATAATTATATGGAGATAAGCCGTTTCGTCGACTGTTACTCGATCAACAAGCCGACGCCATAGAGCAAGATAATCAACGTTGAAAATACACTAATGAAGTGGAAGTTTCAAAATGAACATTTTCATTAATCATCCACTAACTTTGTAAAGAGTTATAAAAACAGAAAAAAAAATTTTAGTAAATCGTTCTATCTTTTTAATTTACCTCGTATTAACCGATTAAGAATATATAATTCCCCTTAGAATAATTGAATTCTTCATACCGAAAGCTATTTACTTTCTAATTACCTACAAAGTTTTAAAATACCTTCCCGATTGCAAAAACTCATTTCGACGATACAGTCGATGTAACAATGTAACGCGGATCGGCAACGAGCCCATTTTAACCAACGAGCAGATTCCGAAATCCCATTCCCAATCACAATCGTCCAGGATGCCTTTTTATTTTTCCATTTTCACACGATTCACCCCTTCTGCTTCGCTTCTTGCTCGTTTTTTTCCCTCCCCGATCGTAATCGCCACCCGCGCTATTGAATCGATAATGATCGATTCGCCGTTGAAAAACAACGGGTCGACTAATTGAACGGGGAAAAAAAGTTGGGTGGCGTCGTTGGGGAAGCTCGGGAAAGAAAAAGCGGCGACGACGAGGAAAGTGAGAGGCGCGTCGAAAGGGAAACGTGTGCCAGAACCACGGTCACTTAATTGCCACCTCGAGAAACTAATAAAAAGTGTCCCGCCACAGGGTGCAAGTATGGGGTGGGGGTGTCGATCGGTGGACGGTCGCTCGGGGCTGCTGCCACTCTCCAAAGCGCGCGCTCTCCGACGAACAATGCAATGCTTTTTAGTCGTAGCCAGTGAGAACCGCCGCTGGATATCGGGAAACATTCGAGCAACAGGGATGGAATGGAAGTTGCTAACACCGGATTTTCGATATCGCGACCACCACCCTTTATTACCACTCGCGATCTTGGCCCCCGTATTCTCCTCGTTTGTCGATTAACGCGACTTTCCGGGATTTTTGCTGGTGCTCGACAAGCTAATCCATATTTCAACCCCTTGGTGCTTAGCAGAGTTTTATAACGGGGACGAGATTGATTCGAAACCATTTTTTGAAAATAAGATTTTATACAATGAACACGTTACTGCTATGAATTGTGGTGAGAGAGCAAAATATTGTATCACATTTATCATTCAGTTATGAAAAAATTGCGTTATATTTTTTATTACGTTTCAACGGCGACAATTAATAAACCGTTCGTCAATCGATCCAAGTAAATGGAAAAATTCTCGCGTCGTCTTTAATTAATAGGAACGGATTAAAATGGTAGATTTTGAGGCGACGAAACTACTAGGAATGACAGAAAAATCCTGCGTCAAATGACAAACGATTCACGGATTAACTCGAGTGCATCGTAGCAAGATAGATACGGGTAGAGATTTAAACCGAAGGCTGGAGTTTCCGGCATACGTCGACTAGTGGCACAAGATTGCACACTGTATTCACGATAAATCTTGGCCCCCCATACGGTTAAGTTTCGCGCACTGCTCGCGAAATCCTCTTACCGTCTTCTCTATGCCCACCGGCTGCACCCTTTACAAGATTGTAAGCACCTTATGCCTTCTGATTATACATTCGATCGGCGAATATATGGAAGCTGGCTGTGCGTGTTCCACATTGCAGCTGCGTGCATCAGAGTCGCGAGAATTCCTTTGATTTCGAATTCTAACGCGACCCATTCAACCCTCCTCAACAGCTTACAGGCTCTCGGTTTTAAGGGCTAATGATAATTCCACGCGATTGTTTCTTGCAACCACTTTCATCGCACGTTTCTAATTGCATCGAATGATAAATAGTGCATTTATGTATTTTACATACATTTTGGGTTAAGTTTTCTTTAACCTTCGCTAGAAATTAACCCGTAGAGTCAATTTTCGCAAGGATTTTTTTATCAAATAGATGAAACGTGTTCTCAAATCTAAACTGAAATCTATTTTAAAGAAAAATGTATCGTAACTTGCAATAATACAGCTTGTTCGTCTTTAAATTAAACTAACACGAGGATAATATAAAAATTTATATCTTCTTCGTTTCTATTTTTTAATTAACCCAAGCAGCCGTTCCAGTGGATTGAAATATTTGTCCATCAGCGCCAAAGCAACGAGAAATCTATCTGGTTGAATAATACCGAGGTTCATACACGATGCGGCGCGATTTGTCTGGCGAACGCTGCGAGCGAGCCCTTATTCTTTGAAAATGGCGTAGCCAGTGCAGCACGAAATTAAACCAATTTGTCGCGGCCGTAGGACGTCGGTGTGCCAGGAAACCGCCACCCATTTATAGGTTTCTAATTACATTTAAGTCTTACGATTTCTCAGGATTAACGAAGTAAATGCACCTAAATGAGATTACTCGATCGCACGTTCGCGGACAATCTCCAGCTAATTTGAATTTACACTCGACCCTTTGCACTTTTCCCGCCTGTTTCACGCTCGTGATCCGCATGCGGAATTGTGGATGCATCCCCTCTGAAACCTGAGAGCGCGCGCCAATATCCAGCTTCCGACTACGATTCACCGATAATTGCAAATTTTTACGCCCGTGATAGATTTAAAACAATTCAGCGATCGATAAAAATTGAATAATCAATAGTTACAAACGCAAGCTCTCAACTTTGAATACAGAAAGATATGTATGTATTTACTATAATTTTGCTAAAGATATCAATCGATCGAAGATTAAACCAATCTAAACCGCGTTTACGATGAATCTTTTCAGCCGCGTTGCACGAGAATTTGACTTGCTTTGTGTCTTCAATCGAGCGCGGAACAAGAACAAGGTACAAAGAGGGAAGATCGAGCCTCGCGGCGGTTCACTAAATTCGTGGAAATATTTCCGCGTGGCTGCAACAGGATTAAGTGCAAGGATTGAATTACTAAGGCACGGTCTATCTGCTTCTGCAGTGTTTCTTTGAATAACTGATTTCACGCCGGTTGGACGAGAATGGATTTAATGAAGGAAGCGCACTGCTTGCGGAATAATTAACCGCGACCAGGTAGCGTGTCTCGAGGTTCAAGACTGTCCTCTCGGAATTTCCTGTTTCTCGGAGTAATAATAGACGAGAGAATCTCTGGTATTCAATAAAAGCATTTGTACATGGAGTTGCAAATTGTTTACGGTGCAAAATTTATAGCTCCTTGTGTATTTAATTTTCTAAAAGAGAAACCAACGAATAAAGATATAAAATAATATTACAACATACTTTATTATTTCTTTTTGAACTTTAAAAAAAATTTGTTTTAAATAATTATTTTATTTCAATATCAAGATAGTAGTTTTGCTTCAACTGTTTAATAATTCGTTCGATACACGCGTTTGAAGCAGGGTTTCTAAATTTCCGCATGGAATCCGTGAATCGAAGCTGTAACGCGCACGATTCATTCGTTAGAAATCGGAATTGAAATCGGGCCGACTCGATTGGCAGATTCCATGGATTATAATACACAGTCGCGTATTGGTAATTGCGATTCGGCTGATTTGTCTATTGGGCTTCGTTCATCGGTTCGTTGATTCCGAATCAGTTCCAATTACGGGATAAAAAATGTACCGATGCGGTTCGAACGTGTTCCACGATTTACACTGTGCAGCCTGCTAATAATAGTTGATCGTGCTGCCTCTAATTGCAATGATAACTGCAACTTTTCAATATTCTTGTACAATTTGAAATTGTAGACCCTCGATTAAAATTCATTCGTCACATCTGTCCTCTCTTTTATTAAAGTACAAATCCATACTACGTTTGAAATATTTGACTCATTAAGAACAAAATTGCAACGTTTAAAATCGATCAAATAAACCTCAACTACAAAACCTCCGAATTTCTATTTTCCACCTGAATATATAAAAACATTAACTGAGAACCCCAACAATAATTTACAATGTCTCCGCAAAAATTAGTCGATCAAGGAATAAATAAAAATATTTAATTTCTGATATAAAGAAAAAAAAGAAATAAAGACACGATTCGCTCCAATAATCCACAAAATTAGATTATAAAATCCTCCAGCTACAATTTTTTACCCCAACAAACAACCACCCCAATTATGAATAACGATATCCAGGAAAAATGTGACACAATCTCCCCTAAAATCACCAACGACCAAAATCAGCCACCATCCACGGCACGTTGAACGTCTTTGGCCGTCACGAATCGCGCGTGGGCGCGCGGAAATTGTTTGGACGTCTTGACAGGGTGGCGTTCATTTTTTTTCCTCCAGCGTCCCCACAGGCGCCGTCTGTTTTTCAGCCGCTGGAACACCGGTCGACGTAATCCCCGCAACGCAATCCCGTCTCGTTGCGTCAATAATACATCCCCGAAGGACAAGAATCAATGACTGATCGTCCTGCTGATCGAGCCGGCTCGCCCTGCGTCTCGATCGACAAACGATGAAGATTGATTGCGACGCGCGGCTCGCAGGGGCCGCGGCGATACGTCGTTCGCGATTATCGTTTTAGGCAGAGGCCAATAATTCTTACGGTCGTAATCTGCTCCGCGGTAATCCTCTTATCGTTCTTCAGCGCCGTGCTCACCGAGTACGCGGAGTAACGCGATACGCAATTAAGATCGCTTCCTGGGGAAATTCGTTAAATAAAGGAAGGATAGAAATCTCGATTAACCGGCCTCGCCACGGAGAAACTCTCGAGTGTTGGGGAAACGTATTTTTGCCGCTGTATGGGTTGCGCTACGGTACGGTACTAAATACACTGTGTACTGACTGAAACTTTGGAGGCAGTATAAATTCCAAGGAATGGAAGAATTAAAAAAGGAAAAAAGAACGAATAATGGGAATAAGTAAATTTAGAATTGTGTCATCTTAGAAAAATTATTCGATGAAAACGTTATAAAAATACGGGAAACTGGTATTAAGATCTACAGTGTTATAAAAGTTATAATCATTGATCAAAAATTTTGAGTATTTCAAATAACGAAAGATAATACTGTTAACGCTTTCAACATTCGATCATACGACCCTCCGTGGATCCGTGGACCCGTTCTATTAATTTATTGATAAAAACATAATTAACGATCATACGAGTATAATGCACTACCATAAATTGCTGTAACAGCCCTCGTGAAGTTTAACAATGCCATAATACTCGAAGCTCTCGATTCAACTTCCGTGCCGCGGCAAACAATTTCGTTTCCCGGTGTCACCGGATCCGCCACGCGCTCTCAGACGAATGGGGAAACAGTTTTTCTACGTTGTACATTCAATTTCTTCCCATTGTCATCCGAGAGTACGGGGATGAAAGTTCTCTCGGAGGCTGTTACGCCGCGCGAAACGACCCGAATGAATGTTTTATGAATTCGCACGTGCAAGAACCGTCGCCTGCCTCCCTCGGGTGACGTACACCGCGTTTCAAAAGAGAAGACCGAACAGACGCGTAGGAGAAACGCGATACACGGTGGAAGCTTCGCGTTTTGCGACCCGTTTTACCGATGTCGTTAACAATGCATACGAACCTTTCTTATGCAAACTGACGCCGATAAATCGACGGACATTTCGCGCTCGCACACCCCTCTGCTCGACTTTTCCTCCTGTTTTCAAGTGCAAAGTGTCGCGTGTCGTCAGAGCATCTGGAACTCTTTCTCTTTTCCTACCCCTCGAGCGTTTTCAAATGCTTTTTTCATGCCATTTCCGGTGGTTCTTGCTTTACATTCGATCGTATCGCTTGATATTCAACTCTTAACCACCCTTTGATCGTGTTTTTCACAAAGCACTCTTTTCTTCCGATTTGAAACAATTTCAAAGGGAGGGAAAAAAAAAACGTTCAGCTATTTTTGTAACATCGTACATCAAACGAATAATCCGAGCACTTAATTTATTAAACTGTTCCAGTTAAGCAGCGCTAGAATAAAGATCCTTTTATCAAGTACAATAAAACTTGGAAAGTTAGAACGCTCTACATTCCTATCTATAGTAGCGTTAAGATTCCAATTCTCTAGTAGCATAAAACCCCTCTCACGGTGACATCGTTACTCTTTCATCTCCTAATTCTCCGATTCCCCTTATACACCGAGGAGACTATTAATCTTACCGAATTAGAACGTTCTGTATCCTCCGTTCGCTGCTCGTAGCCTACCAATCCATGGCAACGATAAATGTTTGATAGCCCGGCATATTTTACGCCATCTATTCAACGATGCACACCGCGGTAATTTCATCTTCGGGGAAGAGAAAATACTATCAACCGGTATCGAGCAACTTTTATTCGCGTCTCATAAAAATAACAACTCTTCGGCGGTAACTTCGGACATAATAATTCCCCTAACCACATCGTCGAACCTTCCTCGCTCCGCTTCGTCGAGGAAACTCTTGCGTCGTAGTGGTAGTGAAAGCGTTAACGTGGAGTTAAGCCTTCGTGCTGGAGTTTCGTCCGGTCTTTGTGAGCCTAACATCGACTAACTGACTAGACCGACGATCGATAGATTGCAGAACACTTGCCTGGCTGTGTCAAAATAGCGCATAGTCGCGTACTGACGCGCCAACGTAACATGGAATGTAGCAACACTACGAACAAACGCGTGGCTAGTGATACGTATCGACGACTGGAGAAGCAATTTGCTGAAAACTGAACGGAAGAGGGGATAGAATTCGGCGATATCACTCGTTAATTGGTTGTTTAGGTTTGAACAGCTTGTTAACGCGTTGAATAAGCAGAGAATTAGTTTCTAACTAGGAAAGGGATCGGTTAATCTGTATCGATAGACAGGAATCCCTGATAATTATTAGAGAAAATGTTTGAAGGTAACGGCCCGAAGCTGATACAGTAATGGACTGTTCGACGTAATTAGCCGATCGCGTTTGTGGACTGTTTAATGCGCGGTGTGGTAACAGTTTCGATGAAAGGTGTTTAATTTTCGTAGAACAATGAAGATTCTTTGGTGGTGCGTTAGGTGGTTTGGATAGAGCCGATTACTGGTGAAATTGTTATTACGTTAGATTC
>SMSQ01021997.1:24626-92604 GCA_019453375.1 Ctenoplectra terminalis | reverse complement strand
TAAAAAAAATAATGATTAGGTATTTAAAAATAAAAAAAATAATAATTAGGTATTTAAAAATAAAAAAAAATAATAATTAGGTGTTTCTACTTCACTTCAAAAATAATAATCAAGTATTTCTACTTAACATTCACTTCAACATCCTATCCAGAAAAAGCACTTAATTCTTTAACATTTGTTCAAATAAAATGGAACACTCATCCGTAAAAGTTCCTCATTATACGCGACCAAAATTTAAGTACCGATAATACGCGAAAAAGAAAAAAGAGAAAAAAAAGAAAAGAAAGAAGGTAAAGAAGATAAAGAACACAATGAAACGATACTGCAATAATAGCATCCCGAATGCAACGAGAAACGAAGAAGCAGGAACGAGAAACGCGGTAATTTCCGGGCTGAATGCATTATTAACGACGCTCTTAATTTCGTCCAAATTCGATTAATGCGCGGTTCGAGGTACGAGATACGCGTGTTAGCTGTTCCTTCACATGCAGGAAATAAAATGGGCTCCCGGAAGGGATACTCGTGGTGGGAATAGGGCGAAGAGGGAGAATTTCTGACCGGTTTGCCCGGAGAACGACGAACGGGCCGCGGTGGCGAAGGGACAGGGGATGAAAAAGGGTAGGAAGGGAAAAGCATCGGAAAATGGAGCAGTTGAGCAGAACGAGAAGGAACGACGTGGTTCGTTAACGCTTTCATTGGAGAGCGATTCTTCACAAAGCCAATATAGCCGGTGGCCCCTGTTCTCATTTACTGGCTTGTACATAGCCACTGCAATGGTTACGTTTATCCGCCCGAGACTTCTACGGGCCGTGTGATTCGCTTAAGTCATCAACGACCGATCGGGGATACCTTGATGGCGTTTTCACGAGGCTGGCCCCTCTCTTTTTCCAACCTCAATTTCTACGAAATTCGGAGCACCGTATTTTCTTAACGACAATCGCTGATCCGTATTCAATTAAGGTTATTTTATTTCTTTTTTCTTCTTTCTTTCGGTACAAAATTTTATCGTGGAATGGAGTTTCGTGAAGATCGAGATTTATAAGTTAAATTTGAAACTGTGGGTAGTGAAGTGGGGATTTTTGAAGATATTTTATTTCTTTTTTTATTTCTTTCAATTGTACGTGAAAATAATACATGTTTGGGAATGGTTGATATTTTGTTCGCGATTTAGGGACTGAATCTTTGGTTCGAGAGACTATAGAGAATTAAAAGCAGATTGAAGATTATAACAAATTAATCTCAAAATTAAAATAAGTGAAGAAAGTATCTACTCACTGAATTGAGACCACATTTAATGTTTTATTATTATATCTCGTGTTACTTACGGCACGTGGAAGCAAATTTTTTTGTGAGAAATACCAATGTGTAAATATTGTACATACAGCAAACTAATAAAGAAAAATACCAAGTATTACTATTCGTAATCTACGAGAGGCTTTCTTCCATAAAAAATTTATATCTTTCTCCGTGGTCCCAATGAGCAAATACCGTACATACACCAAACTAATAAACAAAAATACCACGTGTTGTACCAGTTCCAATCCACGAGACGCTTTCCTCTAAAAAAAATTCATATCTTTATAACTATTCCTATTTCAACGAGTAAATACAATATGACGATCATCCTGCAAAGTTTTTCAACTTCATCCACACATTTATATATTTTTATTCCACAAAATTTCTCAAGAATACGCAAGAATTCGAGAAACACCCATCAACCCCTATTCGCCGAACACTAAACAACAAACACATAAAACCCACGTATCCTGGAATTCTCCACAAAACACAAAGCGAGTTCTCGAAAAATCGTTGCCATGGCCTCGTTCGATATGGTAACGCGGGCAAATTCTCGCCCCACACCAACGCGCACGCTTTCCCCAATAAAATTAGCATTCCGCTGCTTCGTCGCGGTTCGAAAAATTCGGAATCATCCTTCACGGACGGCTCGCGAGTTTCTGCTACACACATCAACCGTTCCACGAGACGAGCGGCTTCGAAACGGTGGTTAACGGATAGGAAAGAGAGAACAGCGGGCGCGGCTAGCCGTGTGTAAAGAATTCGTGCCGTCGATGCCACAAACTTTCGCTATAAACCACCAATTCCACCCTGCTACGGCTCAACCCCCCGTCCCCGCGGCACAGGTCGGTGCTCGTACCGCGAGCTCGTATATTCGCGACGAGCACAAGCGAAGTTTTGCGCGCGTGCAACCACACGGACAACACCGTGCAGTCTTTGACACACGAGATGCAATCGTGCGTGAGCATCAAGCAACTATGTACATTTGTCAGGCATCTCCTTTCACCTGATATTTCCTGCATTTTAGAACAATGGGGATCAACGTTTGCTCGTTTGCGCTCAAAGCGGACGGGTTTCAAATTGCGCCAGTCGCCTGTTAAAAATACGCCAACTTCGATCTAGAGGAAGTCTTTTGGTGGTTTTGTAGGGTCGAATGTGAAGCTTTTGTTGGCATTTATTGATTGGCGTTTCGATGGTTTGAAAAAAAAAAAAACAGGAGTACTTTATAGAGCTCTTATTTGAGTTGGATATATTATATTAGTGTTGCGTGAGTTTATGTTCTGCTGTTCTTTAAGTTCTTTGAGAGACGTAATGATTGTTTCTAAGAGAGTTTAATACTAGAACTATTTACGAGGATCTAAGTATAACTACTTTAGCAAAGAATTCGAAGTTATGACTGTTTGAGAAAAAATATAAGATAGAGTGAAGATAAATTTTTATTCGTTAATCGGAATTTTTGTTGCATATGAAGGAAAAAAGTTATATTTTCTCATCAAGAGTTTCTCAGCTTGATATCAAAATTGAAAATTAATAATTACTATATATAATTTTCTTGGTACCAGAGCAACCATATAATCATGAAACATAATAGTAAAATAATAAAGAATATTTAAAACAAAAAATATAGAAACGTTGGCTAAGAAAAAAAAAAAAAAAAAAAAGAAAGGCACGGTTTAAAAGGAATATAATGTGTTTTAAAAAATCGAGTTTTTCGATATATTTTTTAAACAGTGGTACTTTTGCAGCAACACAATGTTAAATACAAGTATTAAATAGATGCATATAAAATGCTCCTTCTCTGAAATTTGAATCTAACAAATTGTTTCGGAATAATAAAATTATAATAAAATTAAATAATAATAAAATTTGTTGATCACTGAAAAAGGTGCATAGAATTGTACGAGAATTATTTTAATTAAATATACGATGTTTTGAAAAAGCTACGTGTGGTTAAGTAAAATGTTGAATCATTCTTCAGTATTTTTAAACAGAACTTATTTTCTTACCGCTGACTTACTTCCATAAATGGGAAAGTATTTTTTAAACCTATCTCGTAATGTTAATGCATTCAGTTTTTAAAGATTTAATTTACATGCAACGACGAATGTTTCATTCGTAACATGAAGTATCTTGTCACATTATATTTACCAGTCTAATGGATTCTCCATTAACTTCGTTACAGGTTTTTACAAACACTTTCATAAAATTAGTTTGTTCCTTTTTATAAACATCATCCTGCGAACGGTATGTTCCACATGGAAAAAATTAAACTTTGTACGACAGAGTAAACAGTAATAGAATTTGAAAATTTTTACAAGGAGCCATTGATAAATTTTATGAATTCAAGATATTTTTATTAATTAGAGAAATCGTTGCTTTAAAATAAAATGCAGGGGTGAATGTATTTCATAAATTTGGCAATTATAATTATATTAATCTCGTTAACTATCTCATCCGGCAGAAATATTAAATACATTTGAAAAGTGAATTTCAAAAACCGATAAAATGTTAAGTATAATAACTATTATTTATACTAACTCAGAGTATCCCTAATGCATTAATTCGTAACATTACTAAAATAAAGAAATTGAACCGTATGTAATATATTTAGCAGTCTTTCGGTAAACAATTATAGAACCAAAAACTGTAAAATAGTTTTAAAAATCGACGATTGACGAGATATCGTTTGATACGAGGTTGAAAAAAAAAAAAAGAAAATAAAAAAAATGATTGACGTAAAGGTTTAAAGGCACACAGGTTATCGAATATCTTTGTTACGATGCAGAAAAAGCCTCGTAAATCAATCAAAAGATCGACACAGTGTACAAGTGTTCGCGCTTTTATGGCTTGCAAAGCTTCATGTAAAAACAAAAAACCTAAAAATAAAATGAACGAAGCATCGTTTCATTTTATTCAGCACTTAACCGAACAAAAATTTTTATAACGATGGACGATTAATTTACTAATATTCGAACTAAATAGCTATCAATTACGAAACTGTAATAAAAAGTTAACATTTTAAATTAGAATTATTATTTTTTCTTTATCAAACAGAAAATTATCCGATCTGACTGAATCTACCCTACTTGTATCTTGATATCATGTTCCTAATATTTAATTTTTTTTCAAACTTTAAACAACAAATCTGTTAGAGATAGAGGATCGAAGCGAACACTTTTTACAGTAAATAAATTATGTAAAGATTGAACGGGATTGCGAGAACGTGTTGACAGAAGCAAACTAAACTTAACTACTTTTGATAAACATTTGTTGAATGCCTGGTAACAACAAAACGGGTGTCAATGTCATTCAACGAAAAGGATATTAATATCTTATATACCTAACAAAATCATTATATATAAATTATTCCTACATTCACAGAAACATTAACACTAAACCTACCGACGATTAAAGTAGACCAATTTCTACCCAAAGAAACAAAAATGATAGGTATTCTAAAAAAATACATAACGTAAGAATAAATCTTCACCTATATTTTTCGCAGAAAATTACAAAAAATTCCACAAACTGAATCGTTGTAAATTTATATAATTTCTATGAGAAATTACGCTCAAAAAGCCAGTCATTTTGACCGCTTTGGTAGTTTTAGTGTTAAATAGCAACCCACTACGATATTTCGCTACAGAAATTTTGAAAACTATATACAAAGTTCACCAAGCGTCTCGCCGAAACCACCGATCGCGAATGGATTAATATAAAATAAAATAAAAAAAAAAAAAAAAGCACAGAGAAGATATACTCGAAAGGCCAAAACGAAAATTCTCACGCGTTCGGTATTAAACCTACAATACCTCGGCCAAAATAATTTCACGTTCTAAAAAGATCGTGCTTTCCACACCCATCCCGTTTACGCTTCCCGGCTATCAATTAATCATTCGCGCGGTTTAAGAACCGCGTTTGTCCAAGCGAGCGCCAAACAAAAGGCGGCGACGTGAACAATAAATTCACCGGGAGCCCGCGTCTAGCAACAATACGGAAGCAAACAAAAATAAATTCACCAACCGTGCGTCCTACGGTCGCGCAAGCAAATAATTCCTCATAACAACGTATTCGGAGGACGAGACGGCGAAAACCACCCTATATCATCAAAAGGACGCCGTCATCTCCTCGTTGTCGACGTTTTCCGAGCTCTCCACCAGCAAATCGTTCCTCGCTCGATCTAAACCATCGCTTGTCTTAACCCCGGATGCACAAGTTGCGCGTCGAGTTCGCGGAAATTCGCCAAGTGTCCGCATAAATCGTTGAAACTGGGTCGCGAAAACAGTCTCGTTACTCCGACGTTCCCGCTGGAGATGCAGCGGTTCGCGACGCCCTTCTTCGAGGCAACCGGAATCGACCATCGAGAAAGGATCCGCCGAATGACGTTTCACCGTTGCATCGAAGAACGATGTTACTTGTGAAAACTGTGCTACCAGCTGTGCAACGGGTACAGGTTGTGCGGTAAATCGGTGGTAATTTCGTTTGATTAAGGTACGATCGCGTTTAACTTCGGTAAGTAACAGTTGCTTGGAACGAGACTTGTGAGCCGCGTTTACGTGTAATTACACGGCTTGGAATTAATGTTTGTCGATGAGAGAATTGTGTGTCAAGTACACGAAATTGACGGTGTTCTTAGTATTCGTCGAGGGTGTTTAGGTTGAGACGAAGCGTGGTGGATTTACAATAACGAATTTATGAAATTTTTATGTAGAGTATTGTAAATAGGTGATACATTTGACACTAGAACTTTTAATAATTTTTAAATTTATAAATAAATTTTATAAATTAATCACGGTGCCTTTGGGGAGATTTTCCGCGATTTTTTGTTAAAAATATAGACAAACTTTTGTCCCAGTTGCATTACATATTATTTTATATACCTTCCGCTCCGATTTCTCCGGTAGAAATAAGTATAATTTAATCGTCGGTAGTATCTAGTGTTAAGTATAAATCGTGAAGAGATTTTATTAAGTTTTGTTAAAATTACTCTCAACGCTTCCGTACCATCCATATTTTATATTTGAAGTTTTGTTAACCCAATTTTGTATCCTGACTTATTAATCGCAATTTCTACTCGAAACAGTGTATATAATAGAACAATGCCCTTGGCGGTATGAATTTAAATGTGCTTAAAAAAAAGTTCTTTTAATTTCCGCGATATTAATTTTTCTAATTTACCATATAACTATGAGAATTTCGATACAATTTCAAATTGAAATTGAATTTTCTGTTCCGTTTAAAACTCATAATGAAATATCTATAATTATTATTAATTTACCTTCTATTAATAATATATTGTCTTATAAAATGCAACCAATTATAACCGGTGGGAATTTTTCGAGTCAAACAGATTTCGAATAAACTAGCGCATTTACTGCAACGAAGCATATTTAACTGAACAATTTTATTTTCCACGTCGACAACACTTTCCGCTCCGTAGAGATGCACGCGAATTATTCGCAGGCTAATTATTTTGAGCGGGTTGCTCTGCTCCCACGATTTTCCATATACCGTCGAGCTATATAACAGCCTTTTCTTCTTCTTCCTCGAGCTCTAAAAGCTTCTTATTCTCTTTCTCTTCGAGTTCTGCAGCTTCTATGACGATAGAAGCAGCCATTCAGCGAAAAGTATAATACAAACTTAATTTATTTCACTAATGATCTGACAGAATCGAAAGAAACGTATACGGTAAGTCTTAAATAACTGTATTATAATTTTAAATAATTTTAATTCTTCCATTGTCATTATTTACGACACATTGTACGCTTATATTGCGGTACATACTGCACTATACGCTACCAAACACTTACAAAGAATATTACGGAGTTCATACACGCCAATTTTTATGAAATTTTGATACGATATAGATCTAAAAAAAATATTAACCCTTTGCACTCGAAAGACACATTCTTGCGATACTTGTCCCGAGGAACAGAGAATGGATTTTGACGAGTGCTTTCTAAAATATTACACGAACCACAGTTACCAAGCTTAAGACTCGATATTAAGTCTTGTATAATGTAAAGATAATTATATAATAAAATTATATAAATAAAATAATTATATTATACGCGATTCGAGTCGCTGCATTAATCCAAGTGGCGACTGAGAATCACCTCTCGACTGCAAAGGGTTAAACACGTATTTTTTAATATCGACCATCGTACATTTTGAAGGGGTGATATCAGCTCGCAAAGCGGAGTGAAAAGTTTTTGAACGAATTAATTTTTCTAAAAACTTTTTACACAGCTATATTCGGCATTATAAATTCACAAACCGTACGTATAAACTTTCTTCCTATCTCGAATAATTTTCGAGATATACTGTCAAATATACTGTCATAAGTTTTTCACCTCTTACTGCAAGAACCGCGAATGCGACTTACGATTGAAAGGCAAGGAATTAAAATCGTCTGTTCGCAAAAAACAGCATCTTTATTACAAAATTGCCGGATCGAAAGCATCTCGAAAACGAAGCGTCTCACCGCTATCGTGACGGAATCTCGGTATTGACCGCCAGTACCGATTTTTCTTGAGACACGATCAGAAGCAAGGGTCGAGTTGCTGGCCCCCGGAAAGCTCGACAGCGACTGCCAGTAACGGCGACAGTTTCGGAATTTCTTTCGCGATTTATAGCCGGCTCAGCATGTCGCTGACTTCCCGGTGCTCCCGGAAAACTGGCATGTGTTACAACTTTCGAAGCACGAGCGCCGCTCCGGCCCGTGGCCGCGATAAACTTGCGACTCGTAGATTCGTCTCGCGTCAGATTCCACTCGTATTTCTTACACCAAGATTGGATATTTGTTATACCGGTGAACGATAAGGGTGCCCTTCTTCTTTTCGGTCTTCCGCGCCCGGTGATTCATGCTCCCACCCACGTTAGTGCTGATACAAACGTTTTATTTATGGAAAACTGTCCTACACACCAGCTCCTGGCGAGGTGTCGCGCGGATCACTTCGAAGGGGTGATCAGAGGTAATCCAGCCTTCAAAGTAGGGTGTAAAAGTTATTAAACGAATTCATTTTTTTTTAAATCTTTTACACAGTCGGGTTTGGTATTAAAATATAGACAAACCATGCATTTAAAGTTTCTTCCTATCTCCGATAGTTTTCGAGATACACTATTAATCCTTTACTCCTATGTCGAAGTGGACTCGACATTCCATTCTGCTCCGTCCCTTTCAGTTTTATAATATAAAACACATTTTTTTTATTAAAAACAAATTTCATCGGTTTTTATCAATGTATATGTATGTTACTAACTATAAAAGTATGAAAATTAAGGTAAACTCAATACAGCTTTCGGAAATAACTTATTAAAACTGAACCAAGTGGGATAAAGTATAGACCGTTACTCAGAGTGCAAAGGGTTAAACAGGTTTTTCGCTTCCTACTGTTAAAGGAAGACACCCATGTGTTGCATGAGTTTGTATAAACTCTACATTCCTGAAAGTAAAAGTAAAATAACGGACTTTCTCTTAGTGGCCTTCACTCTAGGGTATGACCATCGATTAGGGTTTGGGGGTGCCTGCGAACACCCCAGGTATGAATGTACGCGCTGACTTGTTTCTCCGTTTTTAGTTCTAACCGTACGCCCGACTTATACACATCCTCCTAAGACTATCTAAATATATATATACTTTTCTTCCACCGTGTCTTAAACATAATTATTTACCCACTCCTCCACGTAACCTCCTCAACACCTACTTTGAAGACCGATATCACCCCTTCAAAATGAACGATGGCGGATATAAAAAAATACGTGTCTAATATTTTTTCTAGATCTATATCATACGAAGATTTAATAAAAATCAGCGTGTATCAACTCGGTAACATTCCTTGTAAGAAACAGAATGGCACCGTTGCGTCAAAAGTCGCTGGTCCGCACCACCCAACGACAAATACCTTATATATACTATATAATATTACATAATACTAAGAACAGTTCATTATTAACCAGATACGCAACGGCAATGAGTCCGCTTCAGTAAGTGTATATCTATCAGTGGATGAAAACGATAATCGACTGCCCGGCACGATTATCGAACAGTGCCTTTCGGTAAACTTTCCAAATCTCGGGTGGTGTTTGCCAAGAGTCTGTCTTTCACCGTCAGGCCCTGTTATAAAACAGTCGTCGGAGCTCGAGCATAGCTCCTGCTGGAATTATTTATGGGACCTTCTCTTTGTCGCACACAGCGATTCTTCCCTCTCATTATTTTCGTATCCAGCATAGCCTAAAGTCAATCAACAGAACATCGAAACGACACGTCGATGGTAGTTTCTTAGACATCTCATGATTAATTAAAAACGATTAGCCGAGAAAAGACGCACACTCCTACGAGACCGTTTCTCCAGAAACCTCTTCAATTAATTTTCGAGTCTACCCGACAGCCACCATCGGTTTTCGCCACACGCATCGAAACGGACAAGACAAAACTGTCTCAAGACAGACTTGCCCGTTATGTGCGGTTAGCCTCGTAGACTCGTAACAACGTTAAGCCCGAAACGCAGAAGAAAAGCGGCAAGATTTTCACCGGGAAGGTTCAGCCGGCTGAGTGGGTCGTTTGTTTCTGCAAATTGGGCCGGCGAACGGTTAACATCAGCCAGGGTGTCAGCTAAAACCGTCGGCAAGTTCTGACAGACATCAGCTAACGAGGCGGCTGCCGGTCCTCTTCCTCGTAGCTGGATATATCCACGGGACGGCCCGATAAATTCTCGTCGACGAGAAAATGAAAGTCGCCGGGTGCGAGTTCGCCGAATAATTCCTATGATCGCGCGTGCTTCGCTAAATTCATAAGCCGACCCTTAAAAGGACACTCGAGCCTGCTCCTCGAGAAGACGCCGCGAGGCAGCGCTACTAAATCTTGGACCACGCTTAATTACATTCTCAGCCAACTGTTCTCAGCCTCGTCCAGAAACGGACCAACGATGCTTTTAATGACTGAGCTTGTAAAAAAGCAGCGTGGAAATATCTGGTGAGGACTGTGCACGCAGAGGATCCGCGAGGAAACAAACGTTCGCGCGGATAAATATTCCACAGCTCGTTTTTATGTTCGCTCGCGAGCAAATAAGGGATTCTGCTCTACTTCTAGCGGATCTTTGGTGGAATGCTCCGAGTATGTGCTGCGATGTGACGCGCGATTTGGGGGTGAGATGAAATACTGGCCTGGTTAATCTTTACATCGATGTAAATTTGGTTTAAATAGTTTAAGTTTGGTTTGATTGTGGTTTAATGGAATTTTTACGCTTGGTTAGTAGCTCGGATACCAGAATACCGAGAATATAATTTTTCAATGTAAATATGTTAGGTTGGTGCATGTAACCTCGTGTCATTTTCTGACTTTGCCAATTTACAAAATGGTGATGTAGTACCATGACATGATTCATATTCATTTTCAAAGCAAGTTCTTTCGATGTTTTACTCGAATCATTTTTTTGTAGCATTATTGTCAAGTTTGCATTCATGTAAGAAAATTATATAAGTACCAATAAAATTTACACTTACAAGGAATGTTACGGAGTTGACACACGCCGATTTTTATGAAATTTTATACGATATAGAATCTTCAATATTTTCGAAAAAATATTGGACACGTATTTTTTTATATCAGCCATCGTTCATTTTGAATACGAAACATATAATAATTAAACATAATAGTATTTGTAAAGATAAATGACACTGACTTTTAACAGTAAATAAAATCGATCTTTCTTATTTTCTTCTTTCTTGTTAGACTATCTAAAATATTTGTATAAAGAAAATTCATTAATTTTACGTACTTATCACCACATAATCATTAAAATTACAATCGTTCACTGTTACCGGTCCTCTCATCATGTAAAATTTTCAACGAGAAAATTCTTAGGTGACGCAGAGCGTCTCGGGACGGTGGAGTTTAACCTTTGAAGTTTCATCGATAATTTAATGAAACGACGTTTCAAAAAGGATATTAGATAACTGGAGTGCTTTCCATGGCATAATTACATCCTGTAATGGATATTTGATGAAATTTAATCGCTCATAAACCGATAGAACTTGCCGGGAAAACGCATTCCGATGGCTGTGGGAGCTTCTTCGACGAGGCAATATCGGCGAAGGAACCGAGCCGGCGCGAAAAGAAATATCGTTAATATTAAGTATAACGAACTCATTCAACGTTTTGTATCGCGTGAATTCTAACTATCCTCGAACGACCTCGCTAAGTAATAAAAACACTGCTCAAACCGATGTTCGGAAAAATATTTGCAATTTGAGCGTTCCATTTTTCTCGGTTAACCCTTTGCCTTACAATAACGAGACACACTCGAGGCTACATTATGATCCAGATACAACAGACACCATGTTTTCGTAACAAAATTTAATTTTAACTTGTAGTTTTAATTTATGAGACCGAAAACTATCATCGATAGAGTGATACAACAAGACCGAGGCGAATCAATCCATTAATCTCGTGATAGCGAAAAAAAATAATAGTCAAGATCTAGAAAATTAACTTTTTATCACAAATTCGTAAGTAATATCCATCTAATTTCAGCACTAATAATAAAAAATTTATTAAACTTAAAAATCTTTCTTTCGGCTGAATTCTTACTTTTATCCGATTCGTCTCGGTCTACTTTGTTTACAATATTTTTAAATCTTATACTTGATATATTAGGTCATCCTATAAATAATGTCGTTTCTTGACGCTAATCTTCACTGCAAGATATTAATATTTGCATTCATTTTTAGCCACGACTGTATCGACTATTGTTTTCTATAATCTATCTATGATCTGTCTATATTTTTCATATCTCTAAAACAGTTTCTGAATTCCTTCTTCAAAAAATTTCCGGTGCTTTTACCTAAGAATCTTCTCCAATGCTTATTTCAAGTGCTCATTATCGTAGAATTTTTATTGTCGATTAAGAAATGTTATAATAATTAAAATAAGTAGGAATTGGTTGTGTCAAACGTGGTATCAGTTTCCAATCGCAATTCTTAGTTTTTCAAACTCTATATCACACACATCAAAAACAACCTTAGCAAAATCTAACAACTTCCAGCATGTCTTTTAAAAATAAACCATCAAATTACTCAACAGATGAGAAAAGATCATTAACCCTTTGACTGCGGCGCGCTCTCGGACGAATCCATCTACTGAAAAAAAAAAAAAAAAAAAAAAAAAGAAAAATAGTAAGCCAAAGAGCAAACGTTTCGTTTCGGCGTGGAACAAACCAAAACTGTTTCACCCTCGACTACAATTCTGTGCGCCGCATTTTTTTCACCTTCTTTCCACGGATACGTACCGACATTTACCAACGTGACCGTAGAACGAGCTTCCGAAGAGGAGAGAAAGAGAGAGGAGAGCGGAATTTAATCGGTCATAACCCAGAGCGTGTTTCTGCGCGGCTATACGGTTCGGTAGTTGCGGATGCTTCGCGTAACGCAATATCGGCAGAAGGGAAGCTACGCGGAAGGAGTGGCGCGGATATTGTGCAAGGGGCGCAATAATACTAAACCGGGCAAGTACATCAACCACTGACTAATTGTACGGCATTACTCGAGCAACAACCTGGAACAGGCTGCTTTGGTCTGTCTCGTTTGTTTCGCGTACGCGCTCGCTCCACGAATTCTAAAGGCGCGATCGTTGCGCCGGTAAAAGTCGTTAGGGATGCGAGCGCATCCGGCCAGGCTTCGCCTCCGACAATTGCAACAAATTGAAAGTGATGTCGAAATTCCTCGTACCACCGGAGCGAGGAGAGATTCCCTGGTAATGGCCGGCGAGCGAATTCACCCAGGGGAACGAGAAAGGTTCCGTTGGAATCTCACTCGAGAACACGAGGATCACATCGATCGTGGATCTTGCACGGGTGATTGTGTGTAATGAGTGAACATCGTGACACTTGTGCATTTTTAAGTACGTTAACACTTTGCGTTCCTAACCTGTTTTAATAGAGTTGATTTATCTTTCAACGAACACTCTTGCGAAGGCGGTGTTTTAGAAAATACATAAGTAGGGTATTGTTTGGAAAAAAAGCCATTGCAGTGGTTTTTTTACATTTCTGATGTTTTGGGCGAGTTAAAGCAGGGTGTAAATAGGTTAGAGTATATATAAATCATGGTTCGCGGCGTGTTAAAATATTTATTTCTTTTCTTAATAAAAAAGATACTAATATTGCAAATGGGCGGTCTCATTCGTGTATTTGGGTTAGATCGGAGAAATACTGAAAAATGTAGCTTATAGAAATTGTAATATAAAAGGAAATTAGTTGATATGTTGTTTTTTCTTAGATTTTTCACAGGTGTCGCAAATGCGAGAGTATCAAAGTATTCTCATGTTTAGAGTATCCATCGTGAAAGTTTTACTCGGTATACAATTAACTCTCTTATCGTGTTTACGAAATAATGTAAATAGTTTATGCTCTTTTATTACGCAAGTTAAAAACGTAATATTTTGGACAAGAGTCGTTAGGATTACACGAAGTTAGACAAAAATACTGAAAACTGTATTATATTATGTTCCTAAGCTCTTGTTAAATATTTATATTTATTTTTATTTATAATTACTGTACCATCAGTTATTTTATAATATATATTAAGGCGGTAATAATACATATATTTCATAATACTTACATAATATAATTAATATATTATAATGTAATATAGTGAAAACTTAATTATATCGTGTAAGTAAGTATTATGTAGTATAAGTATATAATAATATAATAATTTACTAATAATATAACTTATAATATATAAGTATTGTTACTTATAATATAAATATTAAACTCGTATTAAATATTTATCTTAACAACAATTTTGTTTAAAATCAGTACGAGTCCGATGACTTACGGACGAATATATAAATCACAAAAAAAAAGGAAAACCCAACCGAATAGCAAGATATTTGACAAAATTCTATGTTCGAAGTAACGGTACAGTGTACTTTCACGATCAATTATTTCACGTCTGACGTTACCATTTAATTAACTTTCAACAAGCGATTAAATGGTAGCGTGGCGAAAACAGCTTCCGATTACCCGTCGGGAATAAGAAGCTTCAAACTTGAAAATCGTTCACTAAAGAGATCCAGAATTTGATTATCGATCAAATTACTATAAAGCAACTGCCTCATCGGTTGCTCGGTGTCTGATGCTAGCCTTTGCAAGACGAGAATCCCTGTGCAGCCTCGACGAGCTACACGCGATAGGCGTTGCCACAGGACGAATTAATAGTATTACGAGACAAGCGTTCTACTAATGAGCTAATCTATAGCATTTGCTCCTTTGTCTTGTAATTAGGTGCCCCGATGCCTTGAGCAAACTGCCTTTCCCTTTCGTCTCGCCTCAAATTCTCCGACACCCGATTAAATTCACCCATCGAACTTTCCATGGTCGCCGCCGTAAAACGCAACAATTTCTCTGCCCGTTCGTTAGAAAATTATAAAATAATATTTACAGGTTCGGTTTTCCATAGGTGATAGATAAAAACATTATTTGCATATATTAGATTGACCGAAAAGTTCGTGCGAATTTTAACGTGTAAATAAAAAGCGACTTTTTTTTAATTATCAAAGGAAATATTTTTATTATTCATTGAACTATTAAGACATCTTTTGTTTCTAAGATTTGATTTGAATTTAGTTGCATTTCAAACAGGTGGAAAATAATTACCGCTAAAAACCGCACGAACCAACCTAATACTTACGCCTTTAAATTCAACGTTCTGTTAGTATTTTGTAAAAATTAAATTGTTGTAGTTAGATTTTAATTATTTGTATGTAACAGAAAATTTGGAACGCTTGGAAGTAATTATTCAACACTAATAAGTGCTGCAAAAGTCGTCTACATTATTTAACAAATAATGCCCTAAAATTAATGGAATATTGAAACGAAATTATAAGGGTGGTTTCTTAGGTAACTGGTGATTAATTAAAAACAATTTACCGAGAAAGGATACATAGACCTACAGGACTATTTTCCAGAAATTTCCTCAATTTTTACTCGTTAGAACAAGCATTTAAATGTTTAACACATTCGGAACGGGTGATTTTCGGCCGCAAATAATTTTCAAAAGTCTATAGCTGAATGTACCAAAGATCCACTATTTAAATCCGTATGAATATAAGAAATATTGCTTCTCGATATGATACAGTCATTTATTCTTTAAAATTCTAAGAAAAAAAATTAAATATTACAATTTACTTAAAATAATACTATTAAATATTACAATCTGTATAAATATAAGAAATATTGGTTCTCGATACGATGCATTCATTTATTTTTCAAAATTCTAACGAAAAATGTTAAATATTACAATTTAATTAAAACAATACAATTAAATATTACAATCTGTATGAATATAAGAAATATTGGTTCCCGATACGATACATTCATTTATTCTTCAAAATTCTAACGAAGAATATTAAATATTACAATTTAATTAAAATAATACTATTAAATATTACAATCTGTATGAATATAAGAAATATCGGTTCTCGATATAATACATTCATTCATTTATTTAAAATTCTAAAAAAAAAATTAAATATTACAATTTACCAGTAAAACAGTTTATAAACACGTGAATCCACGTCAACCATCACGAATGTGTTAGCAAACTATTTGAACTCCAATCTTATTATCATTATACGATCGTTCAAAAGTAAAGTAAAGAATCATCGACCGACTAATTTCACTAAATTTTGCTCTCAATAAAATTTCACATCCTTGAACCAATTTTTTCTCACCATACACTCCGAGGATCGTACTGCTTATGAAACGTAGACATCGGTCAAAGACGGTTATTTAGGAACCAGTAAACCGAGCAACCGAACCGGCATCAAACAATTGAGATCGATATCGATAACGACCGCAAATACCTTCCTTAGCCTCGCAAGGAACAATGAAACTAATTAAAACGCATTAGTATTCATGGGACGCTCGAGTAGAATCTCCATGTCGGATTTCGAACCCACTTATCTGCAGTATTAACAGTTGATAACCGACGCGATTGTATTGGAGTTCAGAACACGGCAAATTGACGAGCGAAGCCAGTCTTCATCAAAGGTCTAAATATGCTGGTACCAGCACTTGCTACACGACCCTGACAGATTACCAACGCAAATGTGGAACGACGTATACAGAGTTTACATTCTAAGACGCCCTTCAGAAATAGGCCCTTTAATCTGTCTAATTATGCACGTTATACACCAATGCTCTTACAATTCCGCCATGTCGTGAAATTAACAAATACGATGTTGTTGAGGGATTCTTAACTCTAAAACTATCGACTATTAACGATCAATTAAATTAATGCTCGTCGATTCACCTAAGTTTCTTATTTTTAACTTTAACACTTTGAACTACCGTCAAAATGACTGCTTCGTAATTTCTCATAGAAATCTTATAAATTTACAGTGGCGCATTTTTAGGGATTTTGTGTAATTTTTTGCAAAAAATATGTACAAAGGACCGTCCTCACATGCACNCAGTGGCGCATTTTTAGGGATTTTGTGTAATTTTTTGCAAAAAATATGCACAAAGAATTATTACCTTTATTATGAGAATTTTTTCAAATACTCGTCATCTTGATTTCTTTGCTACGAATAAATCTATTTTAATTGTTGATAGCTATCAGTGTTAATAGACTCAGATTTGTTTAGTGTATCTCTTTTTATATGCGTTTTAGGATATGTGAATTCATTTTTTGTTACATTACTTAAAAAAGTATGATATTGTTGTTATGCAAATAGAGTGCGTTCTTGGGAACACGATAGGAGAGTTAAAGGATATTTGTGCTAGAGAAGCTTGAAAAAAATATGTAATGCAGGAGAGACAAAGCTTTGAAAAAAATGAATACTGATTTAATTATCTAGAGAAATAAATAAATTGACGGGAAAGTACTTCGACTAGTATTTCTAGCATTTTTAAATCTCAATTTTATCTTAATTTTTATCGACCATAAATTTAAATATTAATAAGTATCTATGAATAAAATATGTAATAATAGCAAGCAGTATTTTGTATAGTGCTCTATAACATTATATATTTTACATTAAATAATATTAATAAAATAATCTGATAGCATAGTTTACGTTCATCTGATTAACTCCACAAGGATCCCTTGATTCCTTTTCTACCTAATCGTGATTCGTTATTTAATATAATTTCTCGATCGAGAAATAATAATTATGAAATAAATAAAAAATAATAATATCCTGAACTAATTTCTCAAAATTAGAAAATCTTTTTAAACAAATTCCAACACGATTGAAACGCATAAACCTCAAACAACGTAGCAAAGTTAACTTCAAGTATTTCAAGATTCAAGTTCAATCCAAGATACCTACAAACACTTTGTATTCCTATTTTTAAAAATTTATCATCGACTATCCCGAATTATCGCAAAGCAGAACAAATTTTCTACCGTGCCAGAAAAGAAGAACAGAAAAATAGCCTGCAAAACCTCAAAAGCCATAGAATTTAGCCCTCTATAGGACCGTGTGACTTAAAAGTTACAAACTGATGTATCTATATTTTAAAAAATTAATTTTCTTTAGTCATCACTGCGCTATTAAATTTGATTACTGTATCACTGTAGCGACACCACGATCCATCTGCAGTAATTATTACTTAAAACATTTTCAAGTCAAAGCGAAAAACTGTAATCAATCGTAATTTTATCTCCAATAAGCAGACTATAGTCTACTAAAATTCGGGCTATAGAGGGTTAATATACACGCATTCTGCCCTGTTCCACAACCTAATTACCGAAACAAACCAACATCCTTACGAATCAGCGTCTGAACCTCGAAAACGGCTCGACCGAGCTCAGCTAGAATCGAAATCACCGGGTACCGCAGCTGCTTAGGAGCGTCATTTTTCAATTTTCCCGCTCCATTTCTCGCAGCTAACAGCAATCTCGTGGAAAACAAAGGGAAGACAAGCGTCAGACGCAGAGACAGAGAAACACAAGCAGCAAGATAGACAGGATAACGAAGCCGAAACTCTCGCCCGTTAATCGGGATGTGGAAGGAATAGAGAAAGAGAATTACAGGCGTAAATGTACAGACAGATAGATGAAGATGGGACGCCTTGGACTATTCTCTCCGCCCTGACACCCTCTGCTATTGTACTCCATTGTTGGAGCACGCAATATCTGACGCGAGTATTTCAAGAACGAGCGACAATTACTGTCCTACCGGGACAAGGATGTGCCAGGATCGGATCAGCCATTCGGAGACAAGGTCTCTCATCGGCTCTCGGTATACCAGCGGTGGTATAGTTACGCTCAGCAAGATTGTCGACTTCGATCGGTCCTGCTCCATCATGATTGCTCCAGAGCAGATTATTCGACGAATAACTAGCGTTCTGAACTCGTTTCGCGGTAGTTTTCGCAGGATAACAATTTGATTTGTTTGGCGGAGACAGCGTTAACGTCGTCCATCAATTTATTGCTCCAACGCTGGAACTACCGAAGTAGTCAAAATAGCTGGTCTGTAATTTTTCTTCCGGAATTTATCAATTGAAAACGGGGATTTTGAATAATTTCCAGGGATTTTGAATAATTTTCTGCCGAGAATAGGAAGAAAGATTTGTTTCTCTTGATTCATATATATTTTTTTTAAATACTTATCGTTTTAATTCCTTTTGAAGTCATGACTTATAAATAAGTCAGCTTTATTTATTTATTCGTCGGTGGTTTTAGTGTTGAGTACATTTTTGATCCGAAATAAGCAACACACTCGAGATCGATTTGGAAATACCACCGTCCAGTATGGATGAATTATCAACAATATATACAGTTACTCACAAAACTGAGTGTTCACTTACGTTGATAATGAAAATTGAGGAAAATATGAATGAAAACAGATATTTTGGTACGGTAACGCAGTTTCGTCTGAAATCGAAAATATCGCAACATAATTTAATAAACACGAGGGACTTTGAGACAAAGCTACGCGAAGAATAGGAAGTAGTATAATGGAGAGATGTATATTCGTCTCGTTGGAATACGTAAGTCAATACGTGAGAAATGCATCGGGAGAAGCGAAGAGATTGTCTAGGAAAAACGTTCCAACAGAACACAAACTTATTACCGGGGGTTGAATCGCGACGAGGCAAGGTTGGGAAATTCAACAACAGAAATTGAAAAGTTTCACCGGATGCCATTCGACGCGTGCGGGAGCAAACAATTTCCGAGGCTGCGAGGTGCAGGCGCTCGATCGCATCCGATATGAATTTCGATTCGTTAATAGAAACGTTTGATCGTGTCTGTGATTAATTTCACGGCCGAATTAAAAAATATAATCCATTGCGACAATTGCTTAAATAGTACCTCGTTAATTTCTTTCTTGAATTATACAGTAGTGGCCACAGAAATTGCATAAGCTATGAATGCTTTTCCAAAACTGACAATCACACGTAAAATTTTTGTAAACGATGAAAAAATAAGATTATTAAAAATTATTAACGCTACAACCATCAACGATTGAAGTAAATTAATTTGTACCGAAGAAACCAAAATGATAGATATTTGAGGAAACATATGTTTGCAAGGAAAATAAATCTTCCTTTATATTTCTTACAGAAAATCAATGAAAATTCTTAAATTAAAAGTGCATCGTTCTTGATTTATTAATAAAAAAAATAATCGATCAAAGTTTTATAAATAATTCGGACATTTCATCCGCAACAACCTAACATTTTATTCCTATGCATGTTCCACTTTAATTCCTTTGATACAAAATAAGTATGCTTCAATCGTCGATAGTTCTAGTGTTAATAATATCCAAGTTTCCGCAGAATTACTCTGTATCTAACTTACAAAAAAATGACCTCAATCCTCTCTTTTTCATTAGAATCAATCACCTACGAAATATTCCTGTAATCAACACAGTCATTTCTTACAAACTCCCACTATTAGAGACACAATTATCGAACGATGCTCAGGCACCTGTAAAGCTTCCATAAATTCTAGACAATATCAGTTTGCGATATATCTAAATATTCGATAAACTGTGTTCTCCAGAAACGGTGCGATTCTATCGCCCACTACTGTAAATCCACCAACAAACATATGAAATGAACTGAAAATGAGAAGCATGACAGATTCGTAATTCATTGGACTTCAACAATCTCTACCCACGCGTTCAAAAATTCGCCACGAACCAACTGCTTTCCACAAAAAATTCCTAACTTGGCCAAAAATATTTCTCCACGCCCTTCGTTCTATAAATAAAAATGTACTACTGCTGCTTTTCGAAACTGTCATTCCGACTCGACTCTTAATCAAACACGCACAAACACACACACACACACACACAGAGATCGGATCTAATGCTCCCTAGGAAGCGAACAAGCATTCGGAGCACAGTGTTGTTCGTACAACGCAACATACATACCACGTGTCAGACTAAAAGCAAACTAAAAGCAAAAAAGGGGCAAACAGACGAAGGCAAAGCAAAGCAACACCGTCGCAAAAGCGGAATTCAAAAGCATTTCGGATTAAGCGCGCCGATTTCAACTCAGACAAAATTCGACGTCGCTTTATTTCAACTTCGAAGCGACGTCGAATAGGAATCCCTTGGCGTCTCGCTTGCCGGTGAATTAGCGTTAAGGCACGGATCGAAATTCGAGCGAAACTTGCGGAAAATCATAGAAGATTCGGCTGTGTTTCAACCCATTCCAATCAGTCTCGCCCGATTCCACCAGACTGTTTAACCACCTCGTTTCTCTCGCAGTCGCGGCGCGATGCGTTTCCTCATAAACGAGCGTTTCAACGTTTGACTAGATGATTGGAAACTGTAATTACATGTATAGGCGCGCGCCGCGCCCGCCTATGTGCAACGATCCGATTGATCGAGCCGGGGAAAAAGTAAATCGTCGTAAGTCGATTACTACTCCAAGGCTCGACGAATCCTACTGGCTAATGGAGGCTGCGAACGCGTTGTTTGTTTAGACGATACGCTCGTGTAAAACGGGTTCACGCTTGAGCGTTGGTTCATTTTTGTACGGAATTAAAATTTAGATTTGAGAAATCGTAGCTCGTCGAATCGTCGATCTGAAGTAAACCGTTAACCGATTTTATATGAACGTGGATTTTCAATCGGTGATCCTTAAGGGTTGACTTTAAGGATTCTTTTTTTTTTCTGTGATTTTTTGTTAAGTTTTTATTTTTATTGCGGAAAGGTTTGAATACTTGGCTAGAGTATTTCTGATATAATAAATTGGGGTGTATGGTAAGTGTCTTAGACTTTTTTCAGATTTTTTAAATATTTCAAACGTTAAGAAATCAAGGCAAGAAATGGAAGATCCGTTAAACAGATCGTATTAGTGAAATGGTAGTTAGTGTAATAGATTAATAAAAATAAAGTTCAGTTTATTTAACTGATTATTAATTTTTGAATAATAAAGAAAGATAATGTTGGATTTAACACACCGATTCTCTAGTTTCTTGTTTATATGGTATTCTATGTATAATATTTTACATCCATGATTGAAAATCAAATTCTTGCAAGTGTTATTTATAGCTAAATATTTTTAGGACTTTGTTAATCCTCACTTTTACGTTCATACGGTAAAAAAAAAGAACCAGTTTCATTCCAAAACTTATCACACCACTCTCAAAACAGTCGATAAATTTTTTCTCCTCAACGAAATAAAAAAAATCAATTCAAAAGAAAGCGAGTTCAACTATCGATGCAAACCGAGCAAGTCTCGTGACTCGATTAAATTACACCTCGCGCAAAAATGAAAAAAAACTCACTGTTTCCTCCTTCCTTATATCCTTCGTCAAAAAACAAGTTATCCCCAATCATCTTACCTGAAACAAAAAAAAAAACACAAAATTCCATTAAAACGACAAACTCGATTAACAAGTTCCAAGGTACGAGCAATTAGCACGAAGCCTAATGGTGTAACTAACGAGGAAACTCGGTGGATCAACACCTCGTTTCGTTCTAATAATTAATAGCTACAGCGATCCGTCAACCACCCTCGCGACCGTCGAGTTTCAACCCTCGCTAGGCGCGTCCCTCTTTCCGCGAGGCGTGCATTCATATTTCACGATGTATTGTACCAGCGAAGAGCTTAGTCGTGTGAATAGCCGAGAACCAACTCGGACACGACGGTCGGCGAAGGTGGGACCCAGGAATTGTTTCGTCGCTCCCGAAGGGTGGAAAGTAAGGTGGAAAGTAACAGTGACACGCTTTTACGACTGCAGGGTCGTTAAAGATGACGTGTCGGTCCGACTACGATAGACTATCGTGTCAACTTGTTTATGAGCCACGATTCGAGTAATTCATAGATCTTCGTCGACTTTTGGCCCTTGTTCGTGAGTTCGTTCGCAGCTTTTCAACCCTGTTCCGTCCGTAGGAACAATACGTGAGGATTTGTTTGGTTAATTTATGACGGACATTCATGAAAAGGCTATTTTTGAGAAAAGACGATAGAATAGTTCCTTATAGTTTTACCATTTTTGCCCGAGGCAATTAGAGCGCATTTTTCTTTTCGTCCTCAATAGCCTTTTCGTAAATGTTTGTTATAAACTAGCCAAACGAATCGTCACGTATTTCCTACGGATTAACCCTTTTTAAAATTTTGTAAATTTGATCTAATCAACAGACCCCAGAGCGAACCCGATAGAAAATGTTTGAGATTAATAGAAAGCTAAAACTTCTACCAAAACGTGTGCACAGTGTAAAACAATGTATACGGCGCATAACGTTAACCCATTTGTATCGCCAAGCGGAATATTCCGCGTGCAGTATCTTCTATATATCACCAAACGCGGAATAATCGGTCGACGAACATCATACCGAAGCATCGAATAAAAATATTTGCGCTAAGAATTTTATATTTATTGATATATATTATTCTTTGTACTTTGATACATCATCACAATCAGTTAGTGTTAATAAAGAATAGGAAATATTTAAATCGGGACGAGTTATAAATGATCTGACGGTTTAGACACGATCAATCGTGTAGGCTTCGGTGATAAGTGAGAGTCCCTGCAATTTAAGTCGTGATACAAATGGTTTAAAGAGCGCAACAATTGACGAACAAATATCGTTATATCGTATATATCGTACATATCGATGGTTTCCTGCGAGAGCGTACCACAGTCAAAGAGTTAAGAATGAAGATCATCGGAAAAGTAAATTGGCAATCTTCGATAGGTTCTTTCTTCCAACATAGGTATATCACGAACTAAAGACGCGAGATTAATTTCAGAAGTGAAAAATATTGTTAGAGACACATGCATACATCTCGTGGTTCCACGCTACACGTAGCTTCATTACGCACAACTCTAAAACATCGTCATCGCGTAAATTTGCAATTCGCAAGGCGAATAGCGCGCGGAGGCGATGAATTATAGATTAAACCCCCTAACGATCCCAGCCTGGAGGGATGAACTCGAGCGTAGCCAGTGTATTCCTAGAAAAATTCAGCGGCCACTTAAAAACTAATTTCGCGATTCGTGGCCGCGTCTACGCGGACGATTGTAATTAGTTCTGAGCGAAACTGAGAGCCGTTAAAAGAAAAAAAAAAAAACAAAAAGAAAAAGAAAAACATGATCGACCGGCATGAAATTCTCGTTACCGCTTCAATTAGCTAACACAAGTCGACGGCAAGGCGAGATATTCTTGTCCGCCTTACTGGCGCGAACAAAATACCGACCACGCGTCTGTTTTAATTATTTACGTCGATCCCGTACAAATCACGAAATTAAGTTTGCACCGCTAACATGAAACACCTGTAACGATAACGAATGGCGCGACCGGTGTCGCTTAACGAGCATCGTCCGACTTATGGCTTACGAACACACGCTTTACTTTAAATTTTAATTAAACCCTCGACTCTGGAATAATCCGGTAGACACACCGGGAAGAAAATTCCCTGGACCACCACAGGCCGGGAGAGCTTTCACCATAAGGGGTGGAAAGTGCGAAGGGAAAAGGGGACGAAATATTCCTACGACTCAGGTTGCTAGCATATCGCGCGAGCGAAACTTGGTCTCCCTTCGCTCGCCGCTGCAGCGTACAATGCAATCTTCCCCGGTCCGCGGGCACAATGGCGAAGTTACTGAACTTTCCGAATAAATCAAACGGGGCAAAGATAAAATTGTAATGAGCGCGGAGATAGAGAAATTTATGTGTCTACGTCGCTGTGAGCGAGTAGAAGAGGCTACGCCGGAGAAAGAATTGCTCCAGGACGAACTGCGTCACTGCGTGTCACGTTTCTTCGGTTCTTCTTTCTCTCTTTTGTTCGAATCTTTTCCCAAAGATCGTGAAGGTTTTTCACAATTTTCGTTTCATACGTGATCATAATTCAGGAATAATTCTTGTTTCCACGTTTCGGAGCGTTTCAGCGATTGAAAGTTTGTTTCGCTATCTGCGCGAGGTGTTTTAAGTCTGTCACGGTCTACGGATCCTTTTTTTTTCGAGACAGCTTTTAGATACGGATACGGCTCAAATTTTGGTACAGCTGTACTAAACCTGAGCTGAGCTTTCGGAAGCTTAGTAAAATAAAATTAAAAAAAAAAACTCTTCTTTTAATCCACCTAACATAAACACAGCATACCGCGATCCTTTAGATTGCTAAAAAATAAAACAAGATCGGATGTGTGCTTATTTAAAAAAATATAAATATATATATTGCTTTTATTAATATATAATTCTGAAAATCCCTTTATACTTTCTAACTGCTTTTTGATTTTATTTCCACCCACTTTTTTTTTTTCTTTTTTTCTAAAGTTCGTATTGTTGTGTATTCTAAAAATATAAAACGAGAGTTTGCAGACAATTTCTGGTAAACTTTGCCACTTGGAAATTGAATTAAATTCCCTTAAAACTTTATACAAAATTGAATACCACATTGCAGGTTAAGTACTCCTTTCAGTACAAGTTCCAAGCAGACAACTATTGCGACCAATCAAATGCAGCGCTTAACACAATACTATGGGTGATTGTGGTTAAATGCATTCTCCATAGAAATGAGTTTAGTTTCCAACTCCCTTTAATCTCAAGTGTCCATAAATGCAGTTAGTTTGTCACCTAAGTGATTTCGAGGAAACCCATTTAGTATTAACAGAAATATTCACGCATTTATTCATCCCGTTTAATTGGTTTCGTAACGTTAGAATATTCCATTTATTACACAGCTGAAAAATTGTCATTGTATCACCCGAACCACACATTGTAGCAACAATTATAGAGTCAATTTAAACATCGTTCACAAATTTTTCTTCCTTTTAAAAATCAATGTTCAACCCTTCGTACATCCATCGACATATATAATTATTGTAATGTTAGCTCTTACTGTAAAACAAAAATAACTTAATCTAATAAAAAATTAAAAAAACACATATTTCTTTTTCAAAGCACTGCAAAGTTTTCACAAGATTTGAAGTCGCTGATAAATCACATCTATCAAAACAGCTTAGAGCTGCGAAGAGCTAAACCGAACAAATTTTTTGATACGCGTTACAATCTGTATGCACCAAAGATACCTTTAAAAAAATTTCTTTGAAGCTTCGCACACTTCGATTAATATTCATTAAAGTAGCGCGGACACGATTCTTTGATCTACACAACCCACCGCCCTATTTTGTACCTTTTTTTTCTCAACAAGCACAATTTAATTTCTATCCAATAAGACCCACAACGTTACTCCGTTCCCCTTCCAATCATAACGAGCACCGTTTATTTAACAAAGGAGCCCGAAATCACGCGGTTGGTTCGCCCTTTAAGAGGATCACGGGAACAAGAACGAAATTCCAAAATCCAGCGGTTAAAACGGGCACGTTCAGTTCGCGGAGCAGCAAACGAAACGGCTGAAAAGTAGTTACCACGGCCTGAATTCGCGTAATCTGCAACGTGCTAATGAAATGCATCTCATCAAGGGGATCCCAGAAACGAGAAATTCAGCATTGATCAGGCTAGACGAGGCTGCACTCGAGGTGGACTCCACTAGAACGCCGTTACGACCCCATAACAGCGAAGCAGAGTAACCCCATTAACGGAATCCTTTAAATCCCATTGCCCATCAGACTGTGCCAGGATGCTGGTGCCTCTACTCTTGGATTCCGCAGCGATGTTTAGAACGATAGCGGCCAGAAGCTCGGCCAGATGAGAAGCCAGAAGGGGATGGTTTTTGGCCTCCCGAACGGGCTACGGCTCGAGGAGTTAATCTTCGCTTAATTGCCCGTTTTATGGGTCTCTGTTGTGCCAAATCAACTATCCAAAGGAGGCATAAATGGGAACATTCATCTTGCGTGCGCCGTACATCGGTTCGTTACCTGCGAACGAGTGCCATCTATTGACCCCTTGCTTCGGGATTAAAGGTGTTGTTTGACGATTACTGTGAACGATTATACGCGTCCGTGCTGTTTATGTTAAAACCTAGAAACCTGGATTTTGTAGGTCGAATTGGATCTAGGACTCGTTTCAGCGAGATCCGTTTAAGTTACGGTCGTCTTCTGATTTGTATAATTGGTTAACGTTGTATGTTACATCGAAAGTTGAAGACTGAATCTGGGAGATTAAGTTATCCTGAATTGATATTGTTTTATAGCTAAACATATTTTGTATGTATTGACGACCAAAAGTGAGATTTAAAACCTACAAACCTGGATTCTGTAGATCGAATTGGATTTCGAAGCGTTTCAGCGAGATCCGTTTAAGTTACGGTCGTCTTCTGATTTGTATAATTGGTTAACGTTGTATGCTACATCGAAAGTTGAAGACTGAATCTGGGAGATTAAGTTATCCTGAATTTATATTGTTTTATAGCTAAACATATTTTGTATGTATTGACGACCAAAAGTGAGATTTAAAACCTACAAACCTGGATTCTGTAGATCGAATTGGATTTCGGAGCGCTTCAGCGAGATCCATTTGAGTTACAGTTGTCTTTCGATTTGTATAATTGGTTAATTTTGTATGTTACATCGAAAGTTGAAGACTGAATCTAGGACACTAAATTATCTTAAATTTATATTATTTTATAGCTAAACATATTTTCTACGCATTGACGATCAAAAATTAGATTTATTTTCTTTTGCTGGTATGATTTTTAATTTCAGTGAATGCTACATCTTACGTATTATTTTGCGAACTCATGTTTATTCTGAAGTACTATCGTTAAATCGAAGTTTTTTAATGAAAGTAAATAATCACGTAGAACTACCTCGCAAAAATATTTCTATTTCTAAGTGTCTACTCATGTTATAATCTTTTGTACCCCTATACAGTATTTATTTAAATCTTCAATCTTCAAGACATAATTCCAATATATCTGATTGAGCATCAAGAGAATCCTTGTCTCAAAAATAAGAAAAATATCAACTTATCACATCCTCCCATATTTTCCACTCAAAATATCTTTGCACCCTAACAAACTAACTTTCAAAAATAAAAAGAAAACGATCTATCCTTTTCTATTATAAAAAAAATGTCCAAATATTTCCAGACTAAACAAGTCCAACTAGCAGATCTGGTTGATTCCAACCAACCAACCCTTCGACACAGCCAACCAAATAATTATTTCGTGTCTTCCCATACCACAAGGTAATTAACTCGTCTGCAACCATAAATCTGACGTGTTTCCAAGCAGTCTGCCGATGCTAGCACACGCTTTCCCTCTCTCTCTATTTTTCTCTTTCCCGGTCACGTGCCATTTAACGGAACATTTTTAAGACGAGGCCCGTTTAACGAGCGCTAGCTCGTCTCGCGTAATTAGCCGCCGCTTGCGGCTAATTTTCATTAGCGATACCTACACACCAAAGGAAGATCCTTATAGAGTACTTTTGCCATTTCCTGCAGAAGTCATCCGTTGGATCGCGTCGCGTCGTTTTCTGTCGGTGAAATCGAGAGAAAGGATCGGTTTGGACGAGAAGAAAGATTGCAGGGACTCGTTTGACACGCTTTTTGAAATTTTGCGGCGAACAGAAGCATGCGAATAGGAATTATTCGCAACGCGGCCTCGGAATTGGGCCACGAGGATTTTAACGAAATGTAGAAACACAAATTTCGAGATCAAACGACGATATTTAATAAATCGTCACGTTTTAACACTAGAACTACCGATTTAGAACTACTAGTTGTAACATTAGAACTATAGAGTATTTCTAGTATAGTAGAAATTTATAAAATTATAAATTTATAAAATTTCTATAAGAAATTGAGTATTTCTAGTATAGTAGAAATACTTAATAATTTCATTTTCATAATTCATTTTTCATGATTAATTAATAATCAATAATTTAATTATGAGTATTTCTAGTATAATAGAAATACTTAATAATTTCATTTTCATAATTCATTTTTCATAATTAATTAATAATCAATAATTTAATTATGAGTATTTCTAGTATAGTAGAAATATTTTTAGTATAGTAGAAATACTCATAATTTCTTATAGAAATTTTATAAATTTACAATAATGCAGTTTTAGAGATTTTCCATGATTTTTTGTAAAAAAATATATTCAAAGAACTGTTACCCTTATTCTAGATATTTCTTAAAACACCTTTCATTTTAATTTCTTTTTTATAAATAAGTCTACTTTAATCGCCGGTAGTTCCACTGTTAATAATCCTTTCTCTTTCCTCTTTCTAACGAACGAATAATTCCTTCAGTCCCTTCGTTATTGTTTGAAATGAAAATTGGATACGATAACGAAGAAAAACTTTCGAGACAACCTAATATTTACCTCTGAAATCTACGCCAAACCTGACACAAGCAGCCCAAACGAAACGCGAAACGAATTCAGAGGAACTGTCGCGAACGCAGCACGAAAATGTCCATCTTGTTGTTCGCGGTTGCGTGAACAACGATCTGCATTTTCCAGGGATGCAACGTCTCGAGACAAGAAGCATCCACGTTTCACTCGAGCGTAGCGTACAAGGGAACGCCGGGTCGGCGTTGCAGTGACTAAATTCATCAGCCACGTCACAAGTTTCTGGTACAGGAACGGTTTTATTTGTCGGTTCACGTACACCGGTGGGCACCTTTCATTCGTGTCCTACTTATCTTCGTTTCTCGCCGTTACACGCCTTCCATAAAAGTGTCAACTAAATCATCACGCGTCCTCGGCTTTAACCACGGCGTCGTTCCATTTTCGAAGCAGTCATCCGGTCAGCCGGCTAGAGGAAACACCCTCACGGCATCGTGAGTTTTTATCAAGGAGCACCGTGTACCGATCATCTTCCGAGATGAGCACGTTCTGCCGGCGTGCACACGAATGCGGAGACTTCTACGGTTTCGATCGTGCAAAGAGTAGAAGGGATTTGAAAGGCGCTTCTTCGGTTAGTGGTCGTGATACCGCGAGAGGTTGGAATTACTTTTGAGCGAGATATGGGGTCAAGCGTGGCTGTCGGCATCCGTATGCAAGGTTTTATTGACAATTCCTGCATAAATATTACGTTCCGCCAGAAGTTTCTTTCCTTTCGTTAACCCTCCATAGCACCGTGTCACTTGGAAGTTACATACTCGTGTATTTATTTTTTTTCAATTTGATTTTATTTACTTGTAATTACATTTAATTTTCTTTTTTTTTTTAATTTGATTTTACTACTTGTCACTATAGTATTCAATTTTATCGTTACACTACTATTCTGATATTAGACAGCCTATTTGTAACAGCTAGTGGTTCTAAAATTTTCAAATTAAAACGAGAAACTATAATTGCTTTCATTTTTTTTCTCACAACCGAACAGAATTCCGGCTATAGAGGGTTAATAAGTAATGGATGCATAATATTATATGCTTTGCGATATCTTATTATACGTCCTCTGTCCCAAAAATAACTAGCTGTAATACCTAGTGGTTCTAAAATTTTCAAATTAAAACGAAAAACTATAATTGCTTTTATTTTCTTTCTCACAACCGAACAGAATTCCGGCTATAGAGGGTTAATAAGTAATGGATGCATAATATTTTATGCTTTGCGATATCTTATTATACGTCCTCTGTCCCAAAAATAATCGGAATGGCTTTAAAAATAGCAGAACTGGTTAGAAGATCTTGATAAAAATCTTTTTTTTTTAATTCGAAATATTCTGCCTCGAAGGAAGTACGATTTGCACGTTGAAAAAGTGCATCAAACGACTTTTTTATGTTTCTGATTGGAATTGTGTTGAGATTGCTCGTTGCTGTTCGCTTTCATCGCCAGATGTAGCTTAGGGAATAGAAAGTAGTCGCAGAAAACCACATAGAAATAAAAAAAAATTTTGTTTTCTGACACAAAACTTAATGTTGGTTCTTTGCTCTTTACTCATTTTTCGACAAATGTGTATCAACTACTGTCACTTAAATGCGTGTATCTTGGCTTCTAGCGAACGAAACGTCACGAAATTTTCAGATGTTAACACCAATGGCTAACGAATCATAAATCAATCCGCCAATAATAAACAGCGCCACTAGATTTATTAAACTAAACTCCGGCTACTTTTGTGACAGAGGGTGTATTATACAGAATCCATTTTGTTCCATTACTCTCCTTCGTCTCTCGTTTAACACACAAAACTACATTTTTACATAAACACTGGCAAACAAAACCGTTGTCCGAAGACAACGAGCAAAACCTTCGAGACAACCTAATACGTGACCACAATAAACATTTACACAAACATCTCCGGACCACAAATAGCCAACCATCGACGAATAATTTTTTCAAACAATTCTACCGTCGCGTGGCAGGTAGGTACTACACAGTTCGCCACTTCAGAACGCCCCAGCTACTAACTCGATCAATGGCAAAGAAAAGAAAAAAAAAAAAGAAGAAAAAGGCGAAAGCACACGCCCGATTGACGCGAAATCCGTCGAAGGCACGATTGCCGGCTTAATGGCGCGTCTGCTCGTAAATGGTAATCGCGGACGACCTGTCGACAAGATTGGGAGCAGCCGCGTGCTTCCGACGCTTATCGAAGGGGCCTATCGAAAGGTATTGGTCGGTCGTAAAACCCACTGGCGGACAAGCTGTTTTCCTTGGAATTTGCGTGGCCACCGAGTTTATGCGCCATTTCGCGGCTTCCTCCGCGCCATATCCCTGACAACCGTTTTCCGTTTCGGCGACGTCCAAAATCTTACGGTGGTCAGCGCTCGTGGAAACTCGCACGACTGATTGTCGCACGGTTATCACGTTTGCTCGGCCAGCGAGATGTTAAATGTATCGGAACGATTTTGTGCGGAGCCAGGAGTAGCGATCCAAAAGCACTACTGCTAGTGGAATTTGATTCGGTTAAGAAGAAGTGGACGATGCAAATTTTGTTTCCAATTTTATAGAGAGCTCCCTTTACATCCGCTCCTTGGGTTTATACGATTGGAGTTTAAGTTACATGATATTTTAATCTTTAGGCATATTATTGACTGGAAATTATACGAAACTGCTGAAAATATAAAGAATTGACTTTTCTTGCATACGTGCAGCCGTACTTTCATTCTTCACGTGATCGTACGGGTTGTTTCTTTGACCCTTTACAGTCCGAATTTCATTTGTTTATCAGAGAAAAGAACTATCATTGATTACAGTATCTTTCATCGGAAAATTTTTGAAGTAATAATTGCTATAGATGGATCGTGGTATCGCTATAATAATACAGTAACAAAATTGAATAGTTCAATGATAACTAAATGAAATAAATTTTTAAAAATATAAATACATGAATGTGTAACTCTTAAGTTACGAGGCGTCATAGAGGGTTAATGTTAATTTAATGACGTGAGAGTGTATTTGGAGTTTAAGAATGTTGGAAAATTTCAACTCGTCGAAGTAACATTAAGGATTAATTTTGATAAAACTTCTGTGATCTGCTTCTGACAAGATTTTGTGTAAAAAAAATCTCATGACAATCTTTGCCATAGAAAAAAAGATTCTTCTTTAAAGTAAGAATTTAGTAAAAAGTTTAAAAAAGTTGTTCACTGTTAATGTTCAAATTAAATGGATATTGATTACGAATTTGTAATGAAAAGTTAACTTTCTAAAGTTTTACTATTAATTTTTCACTATCGAAAGAAAATCATTCGATTCGCCTCGGTTTACACTAAATTTCGTTTCATGCGATACAAACGCGACGAGGAGAGTATGGTTGAGGCACGCAAATTAATTTTTTATTGTGCATTATTATATTCTTCGTCGATTAATATTTCTCGCTTCTAATTAAATTTCATTTTGTACTGTCAATTACATATGCACAAAAAAAAAATTAAATGCACAATATAAAAGGAGTTTAATCGAAAAAAAACTTGTTATCAGCGTAGATTGTTAAGCTTCTATACGCTTCATCCTCCAAGCTGTCATTAAACCATTAACGATCAACCGTACACGTGTTTCGACGTTGTCGATAAAGCTGCTCAATATGCAAAACAGCGGCCGTTTTAATAATTGGATTTGTATAATTACAGGCAGCCTAGGTAACACAAATCACGCAGTTCAGCGTATTTATCATTGCTCGATATTACCGTTTCAACCGCGGAGAATTAAAAATAATGACGAATATCAAAAGTTGAAACAGGTGTAATTGACAAGAATTTATTGGCGCAACTCATATTTTCTCGTTTCTAACAAAAAATTTTCGATCAACCATTCCTCTTAATAATTCTTATCATTTCTACTTTTTTAACCATTAAACGATAGAATCACAATCGGAATAACTTAATTAGTTTCGGTAAAATTTGCACGGAAAGACTGTAAACATCCTTTAAAATTCAAAACTTTAAATCTTTATCAATACTAAAATATACTCAATAAATTTGATTTGTAAGCAATATAATACCCTATCTTCTAACTTCTTTTTGCATCATTAATACCATTTAGAATTTTAATTATATTAATTTACAATTTCATGTATCAGCGATTAATCGTACCATGTTCAACTCTTTTACTAACAACATTTACCAATATTAACCCTTTGCGATCTTATATCGAGCCAGACTCGACATTTTTATTTTCTTCCATTATTTTTATTTCTGGGATACGAAACACATTCTTTTATATTAAAATTGAATTTAATGAAGAATTTTCTATCCAGATATCTTACTGCTTATGAAAATATGAAAATTCAGCCAAATTATTGACAGTTTCTAAAATCAGAATATAAAAGATGAACTAGTTGGGCTAAAATGTGGAACGTAGCTCGGACCGCAATGGGTTAAATCGTACAGTAAAACATCAAGAATCTTTAGAAGCTATCCAAGAACCGATCGTTAAAAAACATCTCCAACAGTAAATTCGTCAAAAAATCCCCAATCATCGCTCCAACCATTAAACGTCGACCCTATCCAACCTACAGCGTTACGCATCCCTAACACGTTTATTAATGGCGCTATTGTGTCGACCGATCCGTGGCACAGCGTCCGAGCACGCTCCTCCTATAATTCCACCGATTCAATTTGCCGATGTTCGAAGAATCGAGGCCAGATCTCATAACAGTCGACTCGATCCTCCATTTCGCGCAATTACTTTTCATTCCCACCGACCAGCAGCCTCTCTCCTAGATCTCGGGAGCACGGTCAGCCACCGACAGCCGCTATCCGAAGGGAGAACGAAGTAGAAGCACGCGACCAACGAAGAAAGAGACTGTTCATCCAGATAAGTGAGATAGGAAGGAGTTTCTCTTTGCTCGGTAAGTTTGCCCGGGCCAAAGCAGATCCCCGTAACCGAGCCTTTGCGCTGCTATCCGAAAGCACCGTATAAAATTAGGCCCCCTATTCCTCGCCCCTTTTCACCCTCTCTGCCACTGTCTCTCTCTCTCTTTCTCTCTCTTTCTGTCTTTCTGTCTTTCTCTCTCTTTCTGCCTTTCTCTCTCTTTCTGTCTTTCTCTCTCTTTCTGTCTTTCTCTCTCTCTTTCTCTCTTCCTGCACTTCCTCGTCGTTTTTCGCTATCGCTTCTCCGCCACCATCTCCTTTAACGCACCCTCCTTCAATCTCCCTATCGTTCTCTCCCTCGTTCCGTTTATCCGCCTCTCTCTTCTCTCTTTGTCCCCGTAGTTTCGTCCTGGCCACGAACGGGTCACCGTCTCTTTTTCCCTATCATCGAATTCGTTCTTTGATCCTTCGCCGGGACGCGTATTATCGGGTCGATCGATCTCCGGGGTGGCGTAGAAGACGTAGCGCGGGGGGGTTGCACCGGCGACAAGCAACGGAGGGAACAAGCGGAAGCATGGGAAACGATATTCCCGAGGAGCGGCCTGACAAATTCATTCCATCTCGCGGGAGATGCGACATCACCATACATTTATATCGCCGGCGTGCTGGAAGGATACTCTGACGGATATCGAGGCTCCGCGTGAAAAACTGCCTTTCTTTCTGCTTCTTCTCCTTCAGACGCTACGAGTTGGTCCTTCTCTCTTTCTCTTTCTCTATGTATCTATCTGTCTCACTCGTCTCGCAGTTTCTTCTATTTCAGCAGATACCGACGCCACTTTCGTAGACAGTCTCTGGAGTCTGGCATATTAATGCTTTATGGTAATGCTGTCGGCGAAACGTGGGCGTTTCGTATCGGTGTTTCGGAGAGCCGAGAAATGGAAACCACCCGGCATTTATCACTTTTGTAGGGAATTCAGAGTGATATCCGTTATAGATGCGTTTAATTGCTTTCCTTTTGCTTTCGTTTCCGAGTTCTTTTTTTTTTCTTTTTTCGTTTTTTTTTGTTTTTTTTCGGTGGAGAGGGGTTAAACGAATCGCTGGAGTGGCAAGGGTGGGATGCATTAAGGGAACATGGTCACAGGATGAATTTATGCGGGATATTTGTCGTGGAAGCTGCTTGTTTCCGCGAATCGTTTGACAATTATGCGGGTTTCGTTGAAATTATCGCGTTCAAAGATTAAACATGGCTTGTTATTAACGCGTCTGACATTTGCGACGGAAAAAAGGTATTAATTAAAGAGCATGCTTTGTAATTTAAAAAAACGTTGATAATTTTGCAGCGATGCGATCAAAGAGAATAAAAGGAAAAAAAGAAATTGTAATTGCTTAAAATATTGGTCTTGAAATATTTTTAACACGTGTTTCCTTCATTATTGTTGCACGTATTATTTTCTACATCGAAATTTCTGACGTATTCAGAAGCATATGCAAATTCGTCCCATTTTAATTAAATTAAATTCAGCAATCAAAACGAAATTGTAATTCAAAATTAACGTTACAATCGTCGACCGCTATTTATACGTATATATGTATTCATTTATGTAAAATACGCGGAAAATTTCAAGCGACGTTTCCTAACCAGAATTTCGTCCAACTTTGCACTATTAAAGATAACAGTTGAGTAAACCGTGGAAATAGTTATTACGTGCAACTATTTAGTAAGATTTCCTCGACCTGCCACCTATTATCATTTCACGCCCCTGGATACTTTAATTACTGTCAAGTAATCCTTACACGGATGCAGAAGATTAAAAGATTACCCGGATAATCAAAGCGCAGCTTTAATTTATATCAAAGGACATTCGGTCAGAAATTATTGCATACCGTTATATTCAATTGGTTGAGTCAACGAACCTTTTTCTAGATTCACTTAGGTTTCTTCGAGTATTTTAATTTTGTACAAAAAATATATTACATTCCTGAATTTTCATAATTGGACTTAGTAACTTCCAAGCTAAAAAAAAATAAAAGTAAATACCACTGAAGCATCACCACTAAAATTACCGACGATTAAAGTAGACCCATTTATATCTCAAAAAATAAAAATGATATTCTAAAAAATACATAACACAAGGAAAGCGAATCTTTGTCTATATTTTTTACAGAAAATCATGAAAAATCCTTCAAACTGCATCACTGTAAATTTATAGAATTTTTATGAGAAATTACAAGCCGGTCATTTTGACCGCTTTGATACTTTCAGTGTTAAACACTTCCGTCCATAAATCACTGGACACATAAATTTTGAAGAAAATTCTAATCAAAGTAGACTCTCGGTAAAATCTTAAAAAGACAATATAAATTAAAGTTCTTTATGCCGTAAATAATTATAGAGTGTTGTGTTCATTCATTTTATAACTATACCCTAAACTTTTCTTTATCCGAAAGTTAAGTGTCCTATGACTTATGACCGAGAGTATAGGTCTCTGTATCAGCTATCTTTAAACGTTAGTGCTCATTTCAGAATAACTCTGTAGAGAATTAAACACGATACAGTAGACTCCCTATTTATGCTCCGATAAAAATTAAACAAGAAATAATACAAATATCGAAGTAACAGAATAATCGAGCAAATAACAATTCGAGCATTCGGAATCCAAACAGAATGCTATACAAAAAATTATCAAGTGACACGATATATTGGTACTTAAAAAAAAAGGAGATCGAAACGATGTACCAAAATTACGGATAATTCACGATTAAACGTACAATTTGTTCCGTTCCAGCAGTAGCTCTTTCCGATCCGTGACCCATTCGAAGGTCCGTGCATAAAAACAATTTCCTGTCGTCTGTTATCGTCGCGCCATCAATCACCGTGACTTCGAATCGACTTTTTCCCCTAACCTCTGACCTAAAAAAATATTTCTTCACCGGCAAGCCATCCCTTCGTCTCACCCAATCTCGCGTTAAAACGATGGTTCATATTTTGAAGAAGGCTAAGGAACCTCGAGTACACACTTCACTCTTTTTAACCTTTATAATACCAGAATCGAAATTCGAAATTAACCCCGTGCCTGGTGTTTAGAGTTTGTTGAAGAGAACCCTTGGTCAAATTTACGACCGCTGAGGTTTACTTTTTTTTTAGTTGCAGGACTGTCTCCTTCGCAGTTTTTAAAACGCTTAAAGAATATCCTAACACGAAAGAGTCGAGGTTGGTTTTTCCAAGATTCCACTTTCATTTTCTCACACATGATAATACTAGACGTGTTGTCTACAGGGTGTCCATGTTGGAATATTCGTTATGTTTAAAGGAAAACAAAATAGTTTGTATTAATTATTTCTCTTTGTTTTGCGGCTTAGCAAGCAACGTCTTTACTAGTGGAACTCTCTTTCTCAACTAAACAGACCGGGCACCCAAAAGGGAAAACTGTCGTCCACTTATGCCTGGAGACGGTTATATTTTCAAGTGCACAGACTTTTTGATTTTTACAGGACACATCTGACAATCTTATTATTTTGTCTATACAAAGAGACTCCTAGGAACAGTGACACTCATTTCTGCCTTAAACTAATAGTTTCTACTTAACTAATATTAGCAATAATACAACAGTCCAAAACCAAAAGAGTGTGCGAAGAACCCAGAAACAGGAGATTCCGGAGATAATTTTAAACAATTTTTCCTTCGCCAAAATGTCCAACTCGGCCCTGTCAACGAGTTATCAACGCAGAACACCGACCAATCGCAGAGCGAGAATTTCTGCTAATAAAATTTTGTTCCATCTTTCAGCACTTTAACGATACGTCTTAGCCACGTGATACATAACAGAATAGAAAAAGTGTTGCGAAAAAGTCCACGTTTGATGTTCGCACCGTACAATTGTAACCGCCCTGGGGAGAGCAGAAGCGTCCGCAGTAAAGTTCGCTGGATCCTAAAACCAGCGTATCTTTACATTCCTCGACGCGCTTGAACCATCGCGAGCGTCAAATCCGGACTTGGCGTGCAACGAAAAGCGTACGAAGATTCGTATGTAAAAATGCGACAAAGATACGACGCTCGGTGTACACCTGTACCCCGTACATTATTATAAAGGTTAACCAAGGGCCGAGCTCGGAAAATGGTAGCTCGCAGTGTCTCCAAGAACACGCACCCTCTTCAAGCGTATTATCGCGCGTGAACAACGCGAGACTCGGAGAAATTAGTCCGTTATTATCGTGCCAGCCAGTGGCAGCTTCGTCGCTCGTAACAGGGTTGGTATTGCGGCCTCCGAGCCCAAGAAGAGGGCCCATCCCCGTGTTAGCGGTGTTTTAATCCCTGCTGAGCCAGTCGGTAAGTCGCAGGGAGGGATGAAACTCGGCATAACTCTTTATTCGCGAGGTTAGCCGGTATAACTGTAACTTACTTCGTCCAACTTTATCACGTGTGCGCCACTGTTTGCCTATATACAACCCAGAGACGTCCCAGCGTCCGTGAAACCTGGCGTCCCTTTCCTTCCACCCGCCTCCGCCTGGACCATCGTTCCGATCCACCGAATTCACCCTTAGTTCCAGGGCTAACGTCGGAGGGATGAGAAGGATGAGCGAGTAGGAGAGACGATAGCAGCGACGCCGGTGGTTCGCAACTCTACTTGTTTGAATAATTACTCACTCGGTACCGGAGTCGTTTGGAGCTGGACGGTGCTCCGCAAAAAATAAGATAAATAGAAGGAGCCAGGGGCTGGGGCTGGCGTGCATGCTACGACCCAGCGATTATCGTGGAAACTTTTTTAAAGGGGAACAAGCTGTTTCGACGGTAAACGCTGACCTCTCCAAGATTCCAGCTTTTATTTTTTTTCTCCTTTTTATTTTATTTTATTTTATTCTTTTTTTTTGTTTTTTTTTTTTCTTTGCTTCGACTGGGTGCTTTTTCTTTCTCTCGTTGAAAGGATCGTTCGGCGAGTTTGAATTTTTGACGAATCGAAAAATGTTTCAGGTTCCTGGTTTTGTTTTGAGCGAAGAAGGGAACGATGGTATAACCGTTGCTACTCGTTTAACAAGGAACTGCGGTTTTATCGTGCCATTTATTCTTACAGCGTTTAATACATCGTTTCGATGCTTGTTTTCCGTTACAGTTTCAGAAGCATCGATAAAAATTTGCCTGGCTTTTCATTAATTTATCTCTCGTTGCGGCTACAGCGAAACGATAACACCGATACGAAATTGCAGTTTCATTAATTTATTTCTCTTTGCCGCTCTCCGGCTGGCGAGACAGACGATATTTTCAATCCGGTGGAATAATGTTGCGCAACTGGTATCGTTGTGCAGTTTTCTTTTCCTTAAAAATGGGTCGTCGTTTTCGTTGTTATGTAAAGGTCACCGTACAAAATCTGTTTTTAACGATGACACAAATAATTTGCGAATCGATTTTCCGAATATTCCGGCATCAATGGTGCATCGAAATTAATGTACGATTTTCTCTGGAATAATTTACTGGATCGCAGACTATCCTAGTTTTACGACGCGGACCAAACTCTCGTTGTTTTTAGGGATTTGAAAATTTTTATTTCTAGCGTACTTCTCCAAACTAAAATTAATGACGCGGTGAAAATAAAAAAGAAACAACTGGAAGAAGCGTTTAAAACCGATGACTGTCGTCCACGAGCGATAGTTGTCCCATGGGAAACGTTACGATATATTAATTACTACTGAGCAGAAAACTGAAAGTACCTAAATATTTATTAACCCCTCGTGTTACGAATTTTTGCATCGCTGCGTGCTAAAGTTGACTATTTAATTTACACGTTAGAACACTGCATTGCAAAAAAGAAAATTAACTAGCTGCATAATATGAAAATTTAAAGAATATAAATTAAAGTATTTTTCAGCACAAAATAGATTCATCAAAATCATTCTTAATGAACCCAGAGATTATCCCACAACCAAACTCCACCAGGAAACTGGCATCCCTTATCTCCTGACACGCATAAAAAAAACTCACAGTTAACGCGTTCAACTCAAACAAAGGTTCACTAATTAGATGCATAGGTAACTACAACATTAACGACATCCAACTATAAAATAAAGCCAACATTCCACGATTCCCATTAACATATNTTGTTATGTAAAGGTCACCGTACAAAATCTGTTTTTAACGATGACACAAATAATTTGCGAATCGATTTTCCGAATATTCCGGCATCAATGGTGCATCGAAATTAATGTACGATTTTCTCTGGAATAATTTACTGGATCGCAGACTATCCTAGTTTTACGACGCGGACCAAACTCTCGTTGTTTTTAGGGATTTGAAAATTTTTATTTCTAGCGTACTTCTCCAAACTAAAATTAATGACGCGGTGAAAATAAAAAAGAAACAACTGGAAGAAGCGTTTAAAACCGATGACTGTCGTCCACGAGCGATAGTTGTCCCATGGAAAACGTTACGATATATTAATTACTACTGAGCAGAAAACTGGAAGTATCTAAATATTTATTAACCCCTCGTGTTACGAATTTTTGCATCGCTGCGTGCTAAAGTTGACTATTTAATTTACACGTTAGAACACTGCATTGCAAAAAAGAAAATTAACTAGCTGCATAATATGAAAATTTAAAGAATATAAATTAAAGTATTTTTCAGCACAAAATAGATTCATCAAAATCATTCTTAATGAACCCAGAGATTATCCCACAACCAAACTCCACCAGGAAACTGGCATCCCTTATCTCCTGACACGCATAAAAAAAACTCACAGTTAACGCGTTCAACTCAAACAAAGGTTCACTAATTAGATGCATAGGTAACTACAACATTAACGACATCCAACTATAAAATAAAGCCAACATTCCACGATTCCCATTAACATATATTCCCATCCTCACTTCTCGATAAAAATCCAGGCTAACAGATTTTCGAAAGTTTTTCCAGCGTGACACATAATAATAATCAACACTAACTCCATCAGTGTATTAACACATTTAATTACAAGAAGAAAGCGAGTAACAGAACAACACAAACTGCACGTGGAATCGCACAAACCCACGCAAAGGAAATTTATTTAAAAAAAAAAGCATTTTCAGTCAACCGCTGGAAGAGAAATTTTAAAGTACTATTTCTACATTACGCGTTTTGTTTCAAGAATAGTTTCAACAATATTTCTGTACGCGTTCAAGCGCGTAAAAAATTTGAAAAATAATTTTTAACAGGAACACGATACCTATTACGTGGGCTCGTTGGTCGAGAATGAATTTGTGCACAACAGAAATTTTCGTGGATGATAAATAACAAGCCGGTGTCTCGTGTCAAGCGAAACGTAACCATCGCTCGGCCAATAATGCCGTTCCGCGTAAGTAGGATGTAACGATTTCATAAAAGCGAGCCTGGGGCCCGATATGAAAGCACGATGATGCGCAGAATTCGCGTTACAACGATCTATCATTGCGCTACTCTCGTGAATGCCGGCGTCAATACAACGGGGATCTTCGTATAAAAACAACATCAATCTTCAATATGCTGTTGCATCGATATAGAATTCCCTTGGTGCGACTCTGTGCGATGCCAAGGCAGACGATACGATTCTCTGTTACGCAATGATTCCGAATCGATGTATCGCGTATCCTTGCAAGATCGTGTAAACAGCATAAAAGGGACCCATAGAAAATAGGGCACGAGCCGTATGAATAAAATCGGTGTTCCGTGACGGAAACGAGCCACGTGCCGCGGTTGCGTTGCGTTTTATGCGACACGCATTTTGATTTTTCCACCAACAGATATATATATATATAATTCGGTGTGAAATTAATTCAGTTGCCGGAAGCATCTATCGTTTTTATTTTTGTAGAGAAGAGCATCGATTTATTTACATTAAAATTGTGGACGATTGAAGTATACGAATTTGTACCAAAGAAATTATAATTGTAGATATTTAATCCTTCCTGTTGAGCTTGTAACAAGCTTTAACTGTGGAACAATTGTGATTGCAAACCTTTTTAAAAATATAATAAAAAATTGATTAACATGTTCTGGAATATGTGCAGGAAGAGATACGCGAAAAAATCTAAGTCTATTAAAGATAAAAATAAGAAACTTATGTTAATCAAAAAACATGGTCGGGTCACATAGATTCTGAACGCGATAAAAGGGTTAAAGAAATACATAATACNAAAAAAAAAAAAAAAAAAAAGACAAAACTATTTAATACAAAATTACACCGAGAAATTTTGCACACCGAATAATTTCTTCACATTTACTTGAAAACTATTCTTGAAACAAAAAGGTGAATCAAAACTAGCTCGACATAGACTTTTTTTTTTTTTTAGATATTTTATTTTTGAAAGTATATTATATTATTACAGCATATTATATTATTACACTATATTATATTATTACAGCATATTATGCTGTTTTATATCAGGGTATATCGAGGATCATTATTTTTTGACAGTGAAAAAGTAACAGTGAAAATTAAAAAAATTAATATTTTAATATAAATTCGTAATTAATACCTAATCGATTTGAACACCGATAAGAAACAATTTTATTTAACTTTCGACCGAATTCTTATTCCAAGATATTGTACCGAACAGAAATCGCGAAGCCTCGATGGACAAAGCAACATTAAACCATCGTGTATCGCCGAGATTTGGGATGAGCATTGTTTCTGGTTCGTGGCCGTTCTAGGTCTCGAAGATTAACCATGTTCCATGGTAATCAAGGTTTCAGCACTGAGGGAGTTGCACTGTTGTCACTGCACAGTGGCTACTTCGGCTAGATTGTCTTAGTTCTATTTACGATTCCAATACTACAAGTGCTTTGGTAGATTGCAATTTAATTAATGGAACAATCGCTTTTGCATCATTTTTTTATCAAACTAAATGTAGACTTTCTACCATTCGAACGAGGAATAAATCGATCATCGCGTGATACCGATGCATCTAACATTTTGGATTTATCGTTAACACTAGAACTACGGACGATTCAAGTACATTAATTCGTACCAAAGAGAATTCAAATGATACGTACACTCCCGTCCGAATGTCACCGAACAATTGTAAGTTTTGAATAAAAAGTTTATTGAAATAAACGTTCGGTAAGATCTTGAAGCAGATGGTATAATTTAAAGTTGTATATAATGTGAAAAATTAAAGAGTGATAAGATCATTTTGTGCGACACAGGACAAGTGTCTCAAAAATATGTTTTTAATTCTAATTGGAACAATTATTAGGTTATCCAAAAAGTTTCTTTCGTTTTATTAATAAGCAATGGATACATAATATTTTATACTTTACGATATATTTTCATTTTCTGTTACTTTTTCCCTCCCTCTTTCGATTAACAAATAAGGCTGAATGTTTATTTAAACATTGCTGGATGAAAGCATTGTTATCTGTTTCAGTACATTCAAATGTGTCATTTATAATATTACAGATTTGAGCTCTAAACAATACAAAATCAAACTCATCCTCATTGCTGCTAATTTCATCGTTTGGCTCACTTTTTATAACTACTGAAAACAAGCTAAATTTTAAATAATAATTTTAAATACAACGCTGTATCATGAAGTGCACATAGATTCGAACGTCTAAAATGTAAAGAGGAAGGATATTTATTGATAAATAATTATTATCGCTCATCAGACACCAAGCGGCGAGTGAAAGTCGCCTCTCTAGTGAAAAAAGTTAAACAAGAAAGGAATATTCGAAACACCGAATGAAACAATTTTCGACACAAGCAGACTAAATAATTAATCTGGAGGAATTATTAACAACGAAGTCGAGAAAATATAATACGGTGTATGTTTATCATTAACACGAAACATTGAATCCATTATAAAGTTTTATAGTTTTAGTTCCCAGCAACGCAACAGTGTGATAGTATATGGGTAATTAAAAGTTCTTTTCCGAACGAATTTCATAACCGATAAACTGATTTCGCAGAAAATAACCTGTGTGTAGCGTGCAGTAATTAATTTTAGGTTACGTGAACTTGTAAGCCTTGGAAGCAACTACTTACCAAGTAATACCAACAATAAGTAATGTTAACGTTCGGAAGATATAATAACGCGAAGACGGATGATTCGGTGAATAAAAGTGAACAGATATTGTTGAACAAAATTTTGTTACAAGTTTCAGCTGTACGTTTTTTTAAAACTTCTTTTCTTTCCAAACAAAAGATATCACTGCGCGCATCGTGTGTTCGATGTCGAAACTTTTCGCCCTACTTTGAGGGTTGATATCACTTCAATCGCTACAATCCCTTCAGAGTGAACAATGGTCGATATAAAAAAGACACGTGTGTAATATTTTTTCGAGATCTATATCGCATAAAAATCTCATCAAAATCGGCGCGTGTCAACTCCGTAACATTCTTTGTTAGTCTCATACCACACGGTTTCACATATTTATGTAGGAACGCGTTAGAAAATCGCGGTAAGTAAACTGCTGAAGCAGGCCATGCGCATTTCGCCAAGGCACTTTCCTCTCTTAACTCTTTGAGGCACGCTGGGATTAAAAGTGTCCCACCTTTTTGACGCATCGTAATGCATGGTGGGACATTTTTAGTCCCACCTCGATTTAGGGAAAAGGATGTGCTTTAATAAGTACCATTAATGAACCCATATGGCCCCTGTAACAACAACTAAATTAAATGATTATTATTTTTTTATGTCTTTGCATTATATGATTCCTTTATTAGTAAAAATATACCAATTTTGTTCCATTTAAAACGCAATCAAATTTCTATGCAACATGGGTCTAGTTTATTATCTGAAATCCTGTGCCGCAAAGAGTTAAAGGAAACTCCTTGGGACTAAGGCTAATAAAACTGAGGCAGCCTATGCTGACGAGAACGTTCTCGTTGCTAACGAATGGTCGAAAAGGACATTACTGTATTGGCTTTCGCCGTGAACACAAGTACTATTAAATCGAGCACTTAGAACGCCCACAAAATTTATTTTAAACCTATCGCTTTATCATGTTGAAAGAGGGTTAGGTGTATTCGAAGATAATACGTATAAGATACAGAGCAAATCTTCTTTTATACGCATTAAAAAAAATCATAAAAAATTCCTAAAAATGCACTGGTTAATTTATAGAATTTTCACGAGAAATTGCAAACCAGTTGTTTTGATAATTTCGGTATTTTTTTCATAGTATTAACACTAGACTTTTCAGGGTGTTTTTAAGGTGTTTGTTTTAAGAGATACGTGGTGTTACGATACAGGGTTATATGTTTGTTTAAAAGAAAAATATAAGAATAGATATAAAATAAAAGAAACATAGTTCGACACTAGAATAGCCTGCAGTAGGTCCTTCGGTTTTCAACGTCAACAATAATCTCCTCTATTTTACTATTTTCGGAAAAGTCCTCGTGCACCCTCACTCTCACTATTATGCACTCCTCATCCTTGTCTACGCACCGGCCGAAAAAGCACTCGCCAGTGCCTTTCTCTTTTATGGCCCTGACTTTAGGAATAGTCACTGCTATTCTGAACTACGATACTACGGATACTTTATTTATTATTTTGAAGAGCTTTTGTTTTGTTTTGTTCATTTACTTAAGATTTTTTTGGAATTAGGATTTTTTTTTACTAGGATTATAGTAGTTAATAAAGCACGGACAAGCCTTACTCCCGGCGAACATTGGTTACTAGAACGAGTCAGTCGTGCTAAAGGTCTGATTCTACTTAGGATAGCTCATCGAGGAGCTAAGGTCGTTCACTCTTCTCATATCCAACCCTGTATTATATATATTTCAGCAGTTACAAATTTAGAGAACATTAGAATTCTGTCATGAGTGCGAGCAACATCTCGGCCAATCCAATCTTGAATAAATATTCCTTTGCGAAATATTAAAAGTGTTTCACTCGATTTCGCGACCACGTAATTGAACAACATTTTATATTAACACTAAAGCTACCGACGAGTAAAGTACACCTATTCGTATCAAAGAAAGTGCAATAGTTATTTGAAAAAATATATAATACCAGAGAAGAGAAATCTGTAATAATATATCTAACAGAAAATCACGGAAAATATGCAAAAATGCATCGTAAAAAGTTTAAAAATTTTTTGGTAGATTTTAGTGTCAATACCGTCACATTCGATTCCTTTTTTCTAATTTCTAGATTTTTGTTTATCGCTCTCCCAATTGCTATTTTTTATCATCACCGTGATCGTAATTTATCAAAAGAATTGAAAACAAAAAAAAATGCTATTAAGACACTTTCTTGAAGAGGAGTTCGTAAAGAATTTTTTCGGAAATGAAAGATGAAACTGGACGAGTAAATTTTATATTGAAATCGTAATGAACTGTTATTACATCGCGTATAACAATAGGTGATTATATAGACGATGTATAATGCAATAACTATTATACTGCAGTATGATAATGGAAATTAATATCTACGTTAATAAACATATAGGAAGTCTCATGAGTATTAATTACGTAATAGACCAATGAAGATAATGTTTATGATATAACATTATCATGAAATATAATAAGGAAAACAAGCTTCGATAAACAGCACCCAAGCTTACGGCGGAATTAATTGCGAACGTCAGAACAAATCAGTTACCTAATTCCTAAAATTAATATTGGAACAAATATTGTTATCTATGTAACAATACATTTATTTGTAATTCATTAATATATTGCTTTTAGGAATTACACTACCGGCCAAAAGATTATAATCGCAATGCTTTTCAACGGATGCAAAAATTTGTAATAAACAGAAATTGGGAATCGTTAGGTATTTCAACAAATTTTTCACTGACAAACTTATCGCAAATATTAATTTTAATTAATAAAACATTTTTATTACGATATAAGTATAAACCGGAAAGTGACTCCAAACTTTTGGCCGATGGTGTACATTTTAATTACCGAATGTTTCAATCCTCGTTGAACAATCAAATCAAACTCTTTCTCTAAAAAAAAAAAAATTGCAACTTCTTTTTCGATTATTCCTATTCCAATTAATTTCATCAATACTTTAAGAACATTGATTTTGCGAAACCGAACCCGAGGAACAGTAACGATCTCTGCTCCTTGAGAAGCAATCGATAATATCATTAACCCTTTGCACTCCAATTTATCGACTTATATCGTTAAGTATGAAATATTAAACACAGAATTTGTGCGTAAACAGCAATAATAAAATAATTTCGGTATAAGCTTTATTTGCCTGAAATTTTAACATAAAATCGATAATGTTAACTCCGGTTTCCTCCTACGGTTTATAAAACCCGAAATAAAGTTTAAATATTCCAAATACTATGCTTTTAAATATTCCTTTATCAGATTTACAATTAGTGTATTTAATTTTTGCATTTACTTATTTAACACTGTTTCGCAAGTCTACTATAATTTACAATTAAAAAAAAAAAGAAAAGAATTGTAAGACATAAAAATGTGCAGTATGAGAGAGAGAGAGAGAGAGAGAGAAGGTTAACGTTTACTAAATTAAAAAGAAAAAAATAATAAAAAAATGATACGAAATTAAATACCACCGCTAAACCAACGAAGTACCTCAGACGCGTACAAGTAAAGTGAAAAGCGTCAAAAAGTTTTGAAACACGCAACGAATAGAGGGAAGATTTAACCCTTTGCGCTCGACTGGCGCCGCCACGGCGACATGTATAATTTTCTTCAGAGATTAAGTTTTAACTCTGTACCCCGGTGAACTCAATTTTTCCTTCATTTTAAAACGAAGCAAATTAAGGAAGGCAAAAAATCGTAGAAACGTTACCAAAATAACATTCCGAAACGACAGTTCCGCGAAACTTAAAAAAGTTTAAGAACGCAATTGGTTAAACCGAGCCAAGAATTCTAATTCAATCGGAAACTGCTCGGCACTTAAAAGAGTTTGCTAAAAGATTTACCGACCCGGCGGCGAGCAGGTGAGGCTTCCTAAAAAAAAAAAAAATTTCTCGATTCATCTTTCATGTCGAAACGCGCACTAAAACATTTTAGTGCCGTTCGAACGGTGCATGCAGCCGGGGGACCGAAGGACGACATAGATCTTCCGGGGCTGAAGTTCTTGTGCAAGAACAAAGGCCAGCGGCCGACCAAGACTTCGGCTGTTAAATCAGCCAACTTCCGGTAACGCTGTATTTCCGGCACGGGCATAAATTCAGTTTTTACGAGCAGCGGTGTTTAAATTTTGATCGCATACCGAACGTAAGTGGATTACACTCACTGCGCTGAGTTACGAGCGAAAAGCCGGGCTGGGAATTAAAAAATGAAGAAACACGTGTACAGTGGAATTAAGAAACGTTTGACTCGTTAAAGCTGAACTTTTTACCGAGACTTATTGTTACAAATATCCGGTGTTTACGTGATATTTGCGACCAGATACGTTGTTAACCCTTTCGCTACTAGCGTTGTATAAGGTGTTCTAAAAGGTCTATACTTTTAACCCCTTGCCTTGCTATTTTTTTCAGTTGGTACACATATTGGCAGTAACTATTATTAGTTAAAATTTGCCAATAATATATTAAAATGAAATACACGATTTGTAAGAGGACACCGGTTAAATTAACCACGGCAGAGGAACGTTATTATTTAATCCATAGCTTAGCTACTAAATAACCCAAATATAGGAAAATTTTCAAACAACAAAACAGTTCCACGAGGTTCGACACTTATGGACTTTAATGTCATTGTTATTGCATATTAGCTCACTAATTTATTCACGATATTCCGCTATGCGTAGTTGCAACAATATAAATTAAATAACGAAGGCATAAATTATACTCTGTCAAAAATAAGCAAGTGTCCGGGTGCTTTTGAGCGGTAGTAGGATTTTAGGATTAAAGGATTGAAGCTAATTATATCATGGCCATTCAAAGAATAAACGAGTTATCTTTGAAACATCGGTAATCTGTGACGATCCATAGCTGATAATGAAACGGCAAAAACAGCAAAAATAAAAGTAAATTAAATGAATTTTAACGAATCCTATTTCGATAATAAAATATTTCCTCGTAATTCTTATATTTATTAATTCAGGTTATTTGTAATTATATTTATCTTTCTTCGAGTCAAATTTTTAACTCGCTATCGTTACGAGTTCTATTTATTTTTCCGTGGCTTGCGCCAACAGACAGGTCAGAAAACATAAATTATTGGACGAGAAACCGAAATGTGCTCTGGTTTCCAAAGAACTGATTCAAGGGAAGACGACTCGTACGTTTGGCGGAGAGAAACACCGGCACCAAAGAATCTAAACGTTAAATCGGTGGTGACTCGGTTCGAAGTCATATTTCAAGGAAACGAATGCATTCGGCCAGAGCAACAATGTTCTCCTTTTAGCGAGTAAGCGTAAGTAAAGGAGAGTTTACGCGTGGCGCCGGATCCCTCCTCGAGAATGGGCATTCCTTGCTCAAACTAGGAAGAAAAGGGACAACTTGGCAACGAGCCATTGATTGCTTGCAACTCTTGGAAACTCTTCTGGTAGAAATCTGAAAAATCGTTACGTTCCTCTCGTGATTCTTTAGGCTTCTCTTTTTTTCTAGCCAATCGGCTAGAAAAGTAGGATCTTATCGAAAATTTTGATTTATCTATTTCTCGAGTCTCCGTGTCCTTTACGAGTGATGTACAAGAGGTTCAAAGGAGAGATTGTTTGAAGAGATATCACAGGTTTGATACCTTCTTCCAATTCGGTATTTTATTTTGACGGTACAAGGAGCGACGATTATAGCGTACCTATTTGTGCCAAAGATATAAAAATGAAAAGTAGGGTAGACGAATCGGATCAAGAGAGAATTCAGTCAGAAGAAAGATTTTTAAGTTTGAAAAATTTGTTGATGTTAATGTTCGAACTAAATGGGTATTAATTACGATTTTATAATGAAAAGTTTGCTTTCTAAATTTTGATTACTATTTTGACTTTATAATATTATTATAATATTTTTATAATATATTATAATATAATAATAAAATTAAAATTATAATAATATTATTTATAATATTATATAATATTAATATATATTATAATATTATTATAATATTTTGATTATTATTATTACTACTACTACTAAAAGAAATTGATTCGATTTAATGTAATGGAGACAAATCTCTATCTATATTTTTTATATAAAATCATGGAAAATTCTCAAAAATGAGCCACTAGTAAATTAATATAATATCTGTACGAAGTTAAGAATTGGTAATTTTTATCACTTTAGTGGTTCTAGTGTTAAGATACTACGTTCTGTGGAATAAAATCGTTACACCATTGTACGAATTAATGAGGAGGTATATTATATCGCAAATATACTTTCCCAATCGTAAAATAACTTTTATATAGAAATTTTGAATTTCACACGGCCTGTTTAAACGAATTTCTATCTGAAACATAAGAACAATTGATTCAATTGTTGATCCATCACTCGAGTTATTAAATATACCTTCCATCCCCTCTTTCCGCGGCCCTTCTTTTCTTTCCGACGCAATGATATTGCTGTAAATTTTAATTACAAGGTAACAACTTTTGTCTCCATTCTTTTCTTTTCCTTCGGAGTTGTACCTTGCTCGGTTCTATAATAGGTAGCTTCCGTTCGCATGTATTAGTACTTTTAATTCTTGCGTAAAATACTTGATTAAATCGCTTTTATCCAGCCTTGGTTTTCAACATTTCCCATGGAGCTAAATTAAATTTAAGTTTTAATAACACCGGTTTCGAGTTAAGGATATTTTTTCTACACCAATTAAACGGTGAGATATCTTGAATGTTAATTAAATTTAAATCCGATTTTCTACTATTTTTTTTTTTTTTTTTCTTCCGTTCAACTCTCGTTTCTTTTTATTTTTTTCTTCCGTTCAACTCTCGTTTCTTTTTATTTTTATCTTCGAAACGACTGTTTCGCAGGTGGTGAAATTAATTTTTTACAGCCGACGATTTCCCTTTTCTCCCCTGTGACATTTCACTTCGTAAGTAATCGGCCAACTTCTCATCTCCCCGCTGTACATCTAATATTCTCGCGTGGTTGATGCCAGACCAAGGCTCTTTAGTTCTCTAATGCCTTTCGGGTCCGAAACATTCCCAAACTGACCACGTGCAACGCTTCCATTTCACGCTCCATTTATGCAAACGCAGCCGAGAGACACGGTGGCGACGGTGACCCAGAACGATCGCTCGGAATTACGTGATACTGCATAATTCAATATGATTTAATATGTCAATGTAAATTTCAAAAGATCCCCGTGCCAGTGGCATAGCCAGCTTACGCTGGACGAGCATTTTCAACCATCAAATCGGATTCCAGCGACGCTCCGAGTTTTCCGCGTGCACCAGCTTACGCTCGTTTATATCCCCTGCATTTTCCGCTTCTCCTTTTTCTCCTCTCTCGTTTCTGCACCAAGTCTCCGTTCCCTTTTTTTCCGCGTTTTTCTCGTCCTCGTTTCTTTGGTTTTTCGAAAGGACTATTAAAACCTCGCTGCGTTAAATCGAGTTTGTAAACTGTGCGCGAAAATCATGGCTGGGCGATAAATAACACAGCCGAGTAATGATATCGGGGCAACTGGTGTAGGTTCCGACGAAGATTTTTATTCGAATATGGGTCGTTATGTTCGGTCTCGTAGTCGAACAACCAACGTTCACGAACTCATAAACTCGGACCCGTCACAAAATTCCACACCGAACTCCTCAGCCTGGTCACTTTCGATATCTTTCCTTCCTTCCCGGTGTTGGATTCCGGAGTCAGAGAATCGAGTTTGTTGACTTCCACAGTGTTCGTAGAGTCGAATATTTAGCATAGAATGCCAACACAATGTGTTAGGTACCCGTGGTTACCCTGGTTGGGCGATCGAGTTTTGTGGGAATCTGCACGTGGTGTTCCGACAAATGAGTGAGTGTTGATTGGTTTAAAAAACCAAGTATATATTTCCAGTTTATATACTGGTCTAATTTTAGATTGAGTTTGGTTCAAAGATCTAATCGAAGTGTCCGGAGTTGTCAATTTTCTCCTCGTCGCCGTGTGTAGGCGGCTACAGAATTTTGGTAAGGAGTTGTGTGGATGTTGACTCCCATAGTTTGCGTGGAGTCGAATATTTAGCGTAAAGTTGCCAACACGTTTTATAACAATAAATATAGGTAATGTATTGAGTTCGGTTCGTACAAGTTCAGTTCAATAGTTCACAGTGCTGATGTGTACAGTGTTCAATAATCAGTTCTTAGTTCTTAGTTCTTTGATTCCCGATTCTCTTCAAGTTCAATTCTAATTCTAATTCACAAGTTCAATCCTAATTCACCAGTTCTCAAGTTCCATCCTAATCGTAACATAGACCGATATTTTCTATACCACCTTGAAAATTTAAAATTATCCATAGCACAGTGGTTCACATTAACTCACGTATTTAATATAGTTAGGGACTATTTATGTCCCACTATGCATATTTAGGTATTAAAAAGGTGGGACACTTATAATCCCACCAAGCTCCAAACAGTTAAGTACTAGCCAAAGTACTACCCACGACGCCAAGAGGGTGGGAGGCATTGACTATGTCCAATAGTCAAAAATTCTGGTGTCAAGAGAGGTGGTCAATGTCACGCCCTCAGAGTTCATGAGTCGGTCCTAAGTCAGGTCAGAGGTTCACAAGTAACGGTGTCAAATTTAACAGCTGATGTACACGTGTGTCAGTCATCGTTGATAAAGATTAGGATACGACAATTTGCTACTGAGCAGCAAATGACGAACACCAAAATATTCGCCAGTTTCTAGTATTCTTTCGTAAACTAATAACATGCCAGATGTGGAAATGACCATCCTCAAAAATAGCTAGGGTTCGTTCGTATTATAAATTAACTCGTTAACTGTCCTTAACAGAGTTCAACTTAATAATATTTTTTATGAAGAAAGATTTATTTATTTGTTGTACACCCAGGCAAAAAATGTATATATCACAATATGCCCCGCTTTGCACCGTGCAAATTTCATGTATATTTTTTTCATATCATTACAAATAACGGTAATATTCAAGGTGGACATAGTTATTTCCCTACTCTGTATACATTTATAAAACCTTTCGTTTCGACACGTTTTGCGTAAAAACGTGTTATGTTTCGTTGAATAAAAAATATAACGTTCTTTTATTAGATCGAAGCAACGAATTGAAACGCGAAACGAGCTAACTACTGGAATTAGTTGGATCGCGTTTAAAGGTGTTTGTTTTATCGGTGTCGTTATTTTTCGCGCGAGCAAAAGGCCGCGAAATTTCGTAACTCAACGCGAGATAACGGTGAGAAGAGGGGCAACGAGAAGGAAACAACATATCAAAAAGAGCAATAACAGGAAGAGATAAAACTTTTACAAGCCATGCGTGTGCCAGAAAATTTACTGAAACTTTGTTAAAATATTACTTGCTCGGCTGTTGAAAAATAAGTTGATGACCGTGTAACCGGTAAGCGGTACAACATTTAATAAAATTAAATATGCTTTCGTATCTGTAGGAAGCATAAATTTTTTCCTTTAGAGGCAAAATTACGGTAAAATAAATGTGAAGCGGAACAGCGAAATTAGGATGATAGTTGAGATACTTAATTTTCCGCGAAACATAAAAATTTACGCTTGATTTATTATAATTCTGCGCGAGTCGCATCGCGCTAGAATTAAGTGACTACCTTCCAGAGGCCAGAAATTTCAAGACAGTACGAAATAATAATTTTTACAGATCGCACGTTGCTTCCTTGGAGGAGAAACGTTGAGAAATATATTACCGCGGGATAATATATGCCAACAATCGTACATAAGCGCGTTAATGGCCTAGGAGAAATGTATTAGGTGACAGATATAAGTTCCTGGGAAATGAGGTTCGCGGGATTTACGACGTCGCGATTATCGTTTCCCTTCCCTTGCCTGTAATTTACGACCATTCGATGCCTGTAAATTGCTACGAGAATCTTTCTCAAATTCCTTTGGGAACGAAAATCTCCCGAGATACGATTAAGCTCGCCAATATGCAATCAGCGGTTTTGTTCTCAGCTAATTAATGATTCCGATGTTCAATCGGAATCACACGGAAACAGCGAAAATAGTAAAATGCAAAGATTAACACATTGTGCACACGCTATTTTTAACAATTGGCGAAGGTACGATTCCTGAGAGATAATACAAAAGATAATACAAAAAAAGGATTCCTCAATAATATCTTACCGCAAAAAAAAATATTATTTTATAAAATACAATTTTACTCGCGCGTACAAAACAACGATAAAAATCAAACATTTATTCACTATTCTAGGAACTCGTATGTGCGCTGTAATTAATCAACGGTATACCGAAAACGTAGTTGTACGCGTCCTGCATACAACATGGTAAAAATATTGGAAATATAGTCGCGAAACAAGAAAAAAAAGAAATTGTTAAAACTCGAAACTGTAATACACAATTTTCTAACCATCCGTATAATATCTATTATATGCTCGTAGTCTAAAAATTTCTGCAAATAATACTTAAAAATTCCTCGCTTACGAAACATATTTAAGGAATTCTTAAATCGTGTCTGTAAATGCGAGGAAAAAAAAAAAGAAAGAAAATAGGGTAGGTAACTGTTCTACAACAGCTCATAAAATTAACAGCGTTAGCAAAATGTGCGCGTAGAAATGCGCGTCAGTCAAGAAGAGCAGCTTTTATCGCCTTCCAGATAGCTAGAAATTCTTTTCAAGGAAAGTTTCGCGCGAAACTTTTCTTGGAAAGCGCGAAGCACCTTCGGGAGCTAAAATATCCTCGGAGAAAACCGTGGATCGTTATATCTGGCAATATGCAGGCTACGTATTGCCTCGAGAAATTTATAGAAATTTGTGATAGTTGCCTTCAGTCGATGGTCGATAGAAAAAAAGAAAAAAAAAAAAGAAAAAAAGAAAAAAAAGAAACAACCGTCTACGTGGTAAAAGTTGATCGACGTTGCCACCTATCGAGGATCAACTTGGGTGCCATCGCGAGACTTGTCCTTTAATTTTATATAATCTCCCAGATTACAATTTCGGAGACAGTTTCTATATTTTCCAGTCTATGCGTCCGATTTTTCACTTTACGAAAGAAAAAAAAAAAGAAAAGAAAAAAAGAAATTGAAGCTACAACTCGCGCCAAATCAAACTCTACATAACACTGTTCTGAACACCGAATAAATTTTAGCGTAATAAAGCATTCAGATTAATAAGAGAAATCATAGTACTAATCGAAACATCGCGTAAAACGTTCCTCTCGACCCTAAACCGATTTTTAAACTCGTAAATAGAGAAGCAACACCGTCTAAACTCGAGCGCTAGTGAAAAAAGATTTCGTGAAACGGCAACATTTTCTGAAGAAGCCGGAGGCTGTGAAATACATAATCTCTAGCTATCTCTTATCTCATCCCCCAGGCGATAAAACGCCGGTACGAACGGTTCTGCGATGTTCTCGCAAGGGAATTTACGAGCGTGTCTCACCGATCACGAACCAACTGTAGCAAAATCTATGACAAAAACGTGACGGAAAATTAATGCGGGAAAATAATGTTGCGCGACAGAGGTCGAGCTACGAGGTACGAGAAAATTCAATTCAATGAAGTGCACGAACTTCAATTCCTCATTTGTAAGAAAATACTGGGAAACTTTTTTAATTAACCCGTTTTAATGACACGTGACTTTGTTATGTGTCTATATTTTTTTTAAAGTCTGTTTCATTTGCGCGTCACTGCGGTACCGTATTTTTTATTTTGCAATTTTTCTGCTACCGAGCAATCTACAGAAATTATCAAATTTTTTACTTCTTCTTCTTTTTTTAAAGGAGGAACTTTATTTAACTATATTGTTTAACTGTGTTACTTAATAGTTTGTTTTGATATGAACATCATTCCTTAACTCGGGTTAGGTCTCTGTGCTAAACTCAACTTCAGCGAGCTATGAGTGTCTCATACTTTAGAACTTGTTTTTATACTATGTACAGTGTTGGAGTAACTGATAAGCAAAATTATCGTGTGCATAGGGCATTTGAAGAAATGTAGGGCACAATAGAAATTGTCTGAATTCTACAATTTTTTTTAAAAGCAACAACGACTGTGTAAGAGGTCCTCAAATTTTTTTAAGTACCGAAGGTGTGCAGAAATCTTCAACAGTATTCAAGATTACAGCGTTAAAAAGCTACGATTATATCATTATTTTGTAAATCCACACTATCAATAATAAGTACACTATCAAAAATAAATTCTATCCATTCAGAAATAAATTTAACAGCGGAACTGCCGACGATTAAAGTACACTTATTCCTATAGAAAAAAACGGAACAGAAAACATGTGAAAAAAATACATAACATAGAGAAGACAAAGCTTTAGCTATATGTTTAACAGAAAATCCGTAATTACTATCGTAGCTCGTTTATAAAATTACACAAAGCTTTATNCTATGACAAAAACGTGACGGAAAATTAATGCGGGAAAATAATGTTGCGCGACAGAGGTCGAGCTACGAGGTACGAGAAAATTCAATTCAATGAAGTGCACGAACTTCAATTCCTCATTTGTAAGAAAATACTGGGAAACTTTTTTAATTAACCCGTTTTAATGACACGTGACTTTGTTATGTGTCTATATTTTTTTTAAAGTCTGTTTCATTTGCGCGTCACTGCGGTACCGTATTTTTTATTTTGCAATTTTTCTGCTACCGAGCAATCTACAGAAATTATCAAATTTTTTACTTCTTCTATTTTTTTAAAGGAGGAACTTTATTTAACTATATTGTTTAACTGTGTTACTTAATAGTTCGTTTTGATATGAACATCATTCCTTAACTCGGGTTAGGTCTCTGTGCTAAACTCAACTTCAGCGAGCTATGAGTGTCTCATACTTTAGAACTTGTTTTCATACTATGTACAGTGTTGGATTAACTGATAAGCAAAATTATCGTGTGCATAGGGCATTTGAAGAACTGTAGGGCACAATAGAATTTGTCTGAATTCTACAATTTTTTTTAAAAGCAACAACGACTGTGTAAGAGGTCCTCAAATTTTTTTAAGTACTGAAGGTGTGCAGAAATCTTCAACAGTATTCAAGATTACAGCGTTAAAAAGCTACGATTATATCATTATTTTGTAAATCCACACTATCAATAATAAGTACACTATCAAAAATAAATTCTATCCATTCAGAAATAAATTTAACAGCGGAACTGCCGACGATTAAAGTACACTTATTCCTATAGAAAAAAACGAAACAGAAAACATGTGAAAAAAATACATAACATAGAGAAGACAAAGCTTTAGCTATCTGTTTAACACAAAATCCGTAATTACTATCGTAGCTAATTTATCTATATGTTTAACGGAAAATCCGTAATCACTATCGTAGCTAATTTATAAAATTAGACAAAGCTTTATCTATTTGTCTACCAAAAAATCCGTAATTACTATCGTAGCTAATTTATCTATATGTTTAACGGAAAATCCGTAATCACTATCGTAGCTAATTTATAAAATTAGACAAAGCTTCATCTATGTGTCTAACAAAAAGTCCGTAATTACTATCGTAGCTAATTTATCTATATGTTTAACAGAAAATCCGTAATCACTATCGTAGCTAATTTATAAAATTAGACAAAGCTTTATCTATTTGTCTAACAAAAAATCCGTAATTACTATGGTAGCTAATTTATAAAATTAGACAAAGCTTTATCTATTTGTCTAACAAAAAATCCGTAATTACCATCGTAGCTAATTTATCTATATGTTTAACAGAAAATCCGTAATTACTATCATAGCTAATTTATCTATATGTCTAACAAAAAATCTGTAATCACTATCGTAGCTAATTTATAAAATTAGACAAAGCTTCATCTATGTGTCTAACAAAAAATCCGTAATTACCATCGTAGCTAATTTATAAAATTCCTCTTTTCAAACGCATGGAAACACGAAACAGATACTAATGCCGCCCAACAGAAAGGACATTAATCTCATGTATCTCTAACGGGTTTAAACAATTTATACGACACAAGGGCTAGAGAAATGGTCAGATTAGGTCAGAAATCGCGAGAGGCTTTAAACTAATTCCCAGTAACTTTCCGAGCCGATTGTACGGTTCTGAAACCTTCGTAGGGGCTGTCTCAAGATATCAGCAGCTAATGATCCTCCGCGGCGCGTGCATGTAATTAATGCGAGGCCGTGCGAAGCGGATTTGTAAGGGTTGGCCGGCTGGAGTGTGTATAAGCCAGGCTAAGAAACTCGGTGAATAGAAGTTTCGGTGAACTTCATGAGCGGAAATCTAGCCGACGAGGACTCAGAGGATTAATTACTTCCACCGAACTTGTTCTTTCTTGGCGACAATCGCAACTCCTTACGATTGTATTTCGTCTAGCGACAAGTGTCACGCCTGCTCGTGAATGCGACAAGGCGGAACCGTGGATTGATAGCAGGCGAAGTTCTAGTTTATCAACATCTTTGGGCTGACGTGTAAACGTTGCTTTAACCTTGCTTAACCCTTTCAAGGCGGGAGAAATTTGAATATCTGTCCCACTTTTGTATTGTAATATCAAATTATTGCTGCGTAGTTAACTTTGTATACAGACTCGTTGGAAGATCGTCGAAAATCAACTCGATATAGATTTTTCAGAAAGAAATCCACCACCGATAATAACGAATAATAAAAGTTAGGAGGAATGTTTGGGGATTTTTGGACCGAAAGGTGTTATTTCTTTGCCAAAGTAAGTTTGCAGTTAACAGAAATATTGTTTTAATCAGAGAGTATTTATGAAAATGATCGAATAATAAAACTAACTATGTTTGGAGTCTTTAATTTTTGGATGGAGTAATAGAAAATATCTCGAAGTAAAGAAAAGTAATCTTATACTACTTAAAAAAAAATGCTCTCAATATTTTGAATATAAAAGTATAAATACATCTCTGTTTTAGTAGAAAATTTATAGTAGGGGAAAATCTCGAAGACCTTCAGTGAGTACTAAAGGGTTAAATTTAATTGTATAAATAATACTGAAAACAATAATTTATATAAGTATATGAAAAGCCGAATATCTTACAAATTTTTATTCCCTTTTTCGATTATTTTACTGCAATTTAAAAACTATCAATTTCGTATCAGAATTATTTTAAAAAATGAAATAAAATGTGTAAATATTGCTTAGAACGATTCTTCTTTGCTCTACTTAGTTAAGCATATGAAAATTAATTTCCATTAGGAACAGACTACGGGTCCTTATTCAAATTCATATTTTTATGAATGTAATTAAAAAATGGAAGCTACACAGGCAATTATTTTATTTACAGAACACTATATTTTTGCTTGTTATGTGTCTGTATCTTTTTGTGCCTCCAAATTTTCCATAAATGCATAAAAATCGACAGTCTACCTAACAATCGTCGATGAGGAATTTACTAAAACAAAATTAACAATTTTGACCATTTTGAATAATTTTTTCCTTCCACGAAACCAACAAATTTCTTACAACAAAAATTGGTCAATTGCAAACAAAATTAACGATTGGAGAACAGATTTTCTCGAACGATAGGATAAAAGGATAAAAAGACTTCAGACAATACGTGAAACGTGTCGTTTAACTTTCCAGATTGCCATTCTGGAACGTTTGTCCACCTAAATTTGCAGAATGAAATATCGCGTCCAATTTATCCTTCCGTTCTTGCCAACCGTGATCGCAATTATGCTTTTTGCTACAATATATTACGCGTTTCTCATGAAGGAGGTTCTTGCCTCGAAGTTCCGCAGGAGTTTGCGGAGTAATATGACGATCGGTCACCCTGACGATTAATTAAACGCGCATAGTTGTTTAATGACGAAGTTAGCATAGTTGCAAGATCCTTCAACTGATAATACCGCGAAATTTCATGAAACGAGGCCGTTACTCGCGTAATCCATCAACTATATCTTATAAATTGACAAAATTTATTTGTTTTAATTACGACGCTTGCATCACTGTTCAAAAATGTCCGAACACTTGTTTTTGAGAGAATGTAATTTTATTAAAAAACTGCACTAATTCTCTGTTATTATTGCAGCTACCATAAAATTGATTTTTAGAAGTTAATGTGCAATAATAAAATTAGTATGCGTAGTTGACAAATTTTATGGAATTTTATTTCTATTATTTTCAGGCTGCTTAGTTTATAAGCTATTAATTAGATAAAAAAGGATATAAATTAACAGTATTAATACAAAGGATATAAGTGTCCGAACATTTTTAAGCAGTAATGAACAGCCATAAACAATATTTAAATGTACGAAAAACATTTCCATGCATTGTACAGAACAATTTCTAACTAGAACAAGATTGTTTTCTTTTTTTTCCTTTTAGATACTAAGAAAATCTTTTAGTGAAGCGATCCTTTGATTACAGTTAATCCGTAATAAATTTTCAGACTTCTAATTTACAAAATACGTACTATCTGATCAACTAAAACTTGCAAAATTGCTAAGAAATAAAATTCCAAAAAAACGTCTTAAATAATTCCCACTCAAGAAACAGCTGCAACAAATCTGATATCCTCAAATCTTACAAAATCCTGGTACTCTTAAAAAACAAGACTTCAGTTTTCAAACCCTTTCGACGAACTATTTTAACAGTAATATTAATCACCGAGAAGAAAAAATTCCTCTTAAACCTCTCGCGAACTTACAAAATTTCCAACTACAATTAAACTGCATTTAAATTTCCCTCCCCGCCAAGTTTCCCTACGAAATAACAAAGAAATGCAAAACTAAAAATTGCTAATTTATCCGGTGTTTCTTAACATGGGATACTACCCGCTGCAAATCAAGATTCTCGAGAAAAAAAAAGAAAAAAAAAAGAAAAAAAAGAAAAATCTCGCGAAAGAAACAAGTAAATAACTTTCTTCTTCTTCTTCTTCTTCTTCTACTACTACTACTTCTTGGGCTGCCAGTACTTTCAATTAACCTTCGTTAAACTTAAAAGTAGTACTACCCAGAGGGTGCAGACAGCAGTCAGGATTATCGATAAAAGTTTAACCAGCAAGGAGGAACGAACAGGAGAAAGAAAGTAGCGAAGAGGAAAAACACTGAGTTAATTCTGACCGAATACGCCCTATAATTACACGACAATTACAATCCCGTGAAACAATGTGTTTCTTTCGTTCGGTGGTCTTTAACGAACCTCGATAAGATCTAATACGATACGAACCGGACATAGAATATGATTACACGAGTAATATCACCGACGCGGAAAAAAAAAGTTGCGTTTCAATGCAGTTTATCGTTGAGTAATAAGTTTCTTCTCCAACTTGGGAAATATCGAGAAAGAAATCGAAGCTAAATGCGTTGGAAAAGATTTCTTTCTTCCGAGGATTTATTCTCGATTCCAGCAACAGTATTAACACATTGGGTACGGCGCTCTGCTCGCGAAACGCGCTCCCAGGGCTCGCACATTTTTGGGCGCTCTAGAAACACTTTACACGATGCATATACTTACTTTTTTAATTCGCATTTGGTAGCAGATGTTCGCACAAAGTATTCTTAAATATTACTATATATTTTTTATACATCTTTTACATTTTTTACATTTTTAGAAATTTTAATCATTTATTTTACAAGTTTGAATAATCCTTTGAATAATCTTTTTTTTTTTCGCTAACCATTTGTTAAGGGAATACGCAAGACTTGGTTAGCCTGGTAACGTAACAAGAAAGTATATTTTTAGTTCCTTAACCCATTCGCTGCCAAGGACGAATATACTCGTCTTTGGCAGGGTGTCATGCATTGCCAAGACGAGTATACTCGTTCTACTTTAAATATGTTATAACATGCAGGCTTTTGAATTAGCAAATTTTTTGTGGCTACAAACATAAATGTTCAAAACACGTGCTTAAATATGGATCTTTAATTCGTATCGAAATAAAAATTGAAAGAGTGCAAGATTAAAACTTCACGTAGAATAATTTAAATATACTTTAACGTTAAAATGTAGAAACTTGGGTAACACGATTATTTAACTCAGCAACACCGACAGCATTTGCATACCTTGTTATTACAATATCTCGGAAATGTATTTAATCTAGTTACGTACTTCTATCCGAAGTTTACACCAAGTTAAAATTGAATAACCTCTTTCTGTCCACCTTGACTTCTGATAAAATCTGGTTACTTCAGCGCTTCGGAACTACAATTCTGAAGCACATAGTTCACAAAAAGATTCGAACTCTGTCAAAAAGGATCAAAAGCTGTATCACTGTAGAAACTACAAAACGCTTCTACTATTTTACAGCACTCTTCGATACGAAAAATTTCTTTTCAATTCATCGTTCGTTCAATTATCAATTACTGTCATATTTCTCAACGAAAATTTAAAATAAAAGAAGATATATCAATCAAATAAAAATGACAGAAAAATTTCTTTTCAATTCATCGTTCATTCAATTATCAATTACTGTCATATTTCTCAACGAAAATTTAAAATAAAAGAAGATATATCAATCAAATAAAAATGACAGTGCGAATTATTGTACTTGTGACAAATACTTGGTGCAATTTAAATATTATCTATATAATAATTAACCGTTTGGCTGCTGACGTATTTTTTCGGACATATGCCAAAACTGCGGCACTAATTGCGCTTGTATGGGAAAAAATGTAAAACACTTTTCATACAATAAACTCATTCGTATTGCTTTGCAACAAGAAAAATTAAAAAATACCACTTATTTACATAAATTTGTTTAATTAATTATGTGAATAAAATTGGTAATAAGCACTTGTAATTCAGTCAAATTAACACAAATAATTTCTTATGATCTTTTACACGGGTGGTTCGCTATACAAAGCGAATTCAGAGATTCAGAGCAGCGTTATTACGCTCTCCGCAGTCTTGGCATAAAAAAAAACATTTTCGCATTTTTGGCACAACGTAAGAAAAGCGCGATAGCGCTCCTCAACAGTCAAACGGTTAACATTGAAATAAAATAATTCACGAGTCCCGTTACAAATTAACTACAAACCACGTTTATTGAAGAAAATATGAAAATCTCAATGACTGCCATAACTTTCCATTCAAAGTGTAATTCTACTATTAAAACGCGTGTAACAAGTTAGAACAGATACATACTTCTGCAACAGAACTTTACTTTCAAAGACGATTTTTTTTTCCGTCGAAAAAAAATTCAACTACCCCAAAATAGTAGCTCCAAAATAGCCGCCACCTAACAGCCCTAATTCCAAACCCGACAATATTTCTCCAAGTGTTTCTAAATCCGTGTTGCGACGTTAAATTTAGGTTAGACTCTAGCTAGATCGTCATCCAGCTTTCAGAGACGCTCGTGACCGGTTCAATCGACGTCTTCGCGTTGGTCCGAGTCAAAGGAAGAACGGTGCCGAGCTTCGAACAGGCTTGGCAAAGTTACGACGAATAGAAAAAGTGAGGAAGAGAGAAAGATTCATTCGAGACGCAAGGTGACGGACAAGAATGGCGAGAGATAGAGGCAAGGAGAAGAAGGGTGGAAAGGTGGAAAGTGAGCCAGCGTGGTTCAGGTTTTCCTTGCATCCCCACCTAGCCGGGTTATGCATCCAATTCCATTTCCCATTTCAACTTTTCTCATCTCTAACGGTTCGCTCCCAATGGTGGCCGCTGAGCGAGAGAAGTTAAATACCGTTACCGTAATGTTCAATCATTATTTCTGCCATTAAAATAGCTGAGGCGGTGGGGCAGAGTCTGGAGGCGAGGAGAGAGGGTCATAAGGATAGTCTCGAAAGAACTGCGGAAGAGAAAGTAAAAAAGAAGATTTAACTCCCGCGGCAAGGAGGGTTTCAGCTGCTCGAAATGGCTCTACTTCCCTGATTCTCTGCAGCCGCGAAACGCGTGGAAAACTTTGCCCAATGAATGGCATGAAAATCAGTGAACGGGTATTCCACTTTTTACTTTGGAGGAATCTGGACTCCNCATTTTTGGCACAACGTAAGAAAAGCGCGATAGCGCTCCTCAACAGTCAAACGGTTAACATTGAAATAAAATAATTCACGAGTCCCGTTACAAATCAACTACAAACCACGTTTATTGAAGAAAATATGAAAATCTCAATGACTGCCATAACTTTCCATTCAAAGTGTAATTCTACTATTAAAACGCGTGTAACAAGTTAGAACAGATACATACTTCTGCAACAGAACTTTACTTTCAAAGACGATTTTTTTTTCCGTCGAAAAAAAATTCAACTACCCCAAAATAGTAGCTCCAAAATAGCCGCCACCTAACAGCCCTAATTCCAAACCCGACAATATTTCTCCAAGTGTTTCTAAATCCGTGTTGCGACGTTAAATTTAGGTTAGACTCTAGCTAGATCGTCATCCAGCTTTCAGAGACGCTCGTGACCGGTTCAATCGACGTCTTCGCGTTGGTCCGAGTCAAAGGAAGAACGGTGCCGAGCTTCGAACAGGCTTGGCAAAGTTACGACGAATAGAAAAAGTGAGGAAGAGAGAAAGATTCATTCGAGACGCAAGGTGACGGACAAGAATGGCGAGAGATAGAGGCAAGGAGAAGAAGGGTGGAAAGGTGGAAAGTGAGCCAGCGTGGTTCAGGTTTTCCTTGCATCCCCACCTAGCCGGGTTATGCATCCAATTCCATTTCCCATTTCAACTTTTCTCATCTCTAACGGTTCGCTCCCAATGGTGGCCGCTGAGCGAGAGAAGTTAAATACCGTTACCGTAATGTTCAATCATTATTTCTGCCATTAAAATAGCTGAGGCGGTGGGGCAGAGTCTGGAGGCGAGGAGAGAGGGTCATAAGGATAGTCTCGAAAGAACTGCGGAAGAGAAAGTAAAAAAGAAGATTTAACTCCCGCGGCAAGGAGGGTTTCAGCTGCTCGAAATGGCTCTACTTCCCTGATTCTCTGCAGCCGCGAAACGCGTGGAAAACTTTGCCCAATGAATGGCATGAAAATCAGTGAACGGGTATTCCACTTTTTACTTTGGAGGAATCTGGACTCCGTTTTCCGGAGAACCTTGGAATTCGAAGCATTCCGAGGAGAGAAGATTGACCGGGGTATTGTACGCTTGTAATTGATTTTGCGAATGATGTGGATTTTAGGTAACTTAGAGAATTTCTTTTTTTTATTTAATAAATGGTGTGACACTCGGTAAAGGGGTTTTCTATTGTTTTACTTAATAAAATACGAGCTCTATTTGAAAGTGAACCTTGGAAATTAAAGCTTTGCGATGAGAGAAGATTGATGAGGGTATTATATGCTTGTAATTGATTTTGCGAATGATGTGGATTTTAGGTAACTTAGAGAATTTCTTTTTTTAATTTAATAAATAGTACAAAAGTGGACAAATCAGAATTCTACCTTTTACTCAGCGAAATTCTCTGAGCTCCGTTTTCAAACAAACCTCGGCACTCGAAGCACCTACTTTCAATCCCTAACTATACACTTGCTCAACTACGCTTAAATCTCAAACAACACGATTAATAATCACTACAAAGAAAGAAAAAAGAAAAAAGAAAAAGAAAACTGATACACCATCCAAAACGAAACAATTACCAAAACTTAACTTCCACGAGACCCATGAATTTTGTATGTCTTTTCGTCTGCCCCACAGATTTTATGCTTCACGCCAGAGAGTAAACTTTCTCGAAATACTATTCCAGGCTCGCTAGCCCAGAATGGAAATTCCCCGGGGCCCGGTAAATTGGCTTTCTAAAACGAGAAGAAGGCGGATATCTAATTTACACGTTCGATCGAGCCCGACGAGAAAAAGAGAAATATTTAAAAGCGGAATCAAGCGGAAATACGGGCGGACGGATTGATTACGACCGCTCAAAATTACCTCGCTTCATACAGAGCCGGGTACGGGACGAAGAAACGAGCTAATGATAAAAGACAAATACGAGAAGGAAGGGGCCGAAGAAACGGGCGCGGGAGAACGAAAAAGAGAAACGAGCGAAGAGGGATAGTACGGTGAACGAAGAGGAAGAAAGCTTCATCAGGCCGATCGAAAGGACCTCCTCGCCGCTGTTTGCCTTCGCTCCGACCCTCCCGATCCTCCTCTTTCCGCCACCGTCCTGAAAGCTAGACGGTGAACGAAAATTTCGCGAATTTATACACGGTAGTCGTAGTAATTAGCCGAAATGAGAATTGGCCCTGACTACGAAAACTCGGCCCCTACCGTCGCTTAATTGAAAGCGACGCTCCGCTGAAAAGTCGGATTCCCGGTCAACGCGCATCCATTCTGCAATTACACGCGATGCGATTTGCCGGCGAACGATCGCGCGCTCCGAGGCAATGCAAATGCCTCGTTGTTCGGTGAATTTTAATAAAACGGAAAATCGAGTGGGAGAGGGGAATTATCGGTATCGCCGTAATACGGTGAACTTTCGAACTGTGCCGATTGGTTTTAGAACGGGTTCGGTCGAATGTGATTTTCTTCGAATTTAATCATCGTTGCGGGAGATATCTGAGAAACGTTGGAAGGATGAAGAGGGACTGAAAGTTACATACAGTGAGTCGCAGAGTTATTCGTACCTTTTTGACACTGGAACTACCGACGATTGACGAATGCTTATTTCTACCGAAGAAATCGAAATGAAAGGTATATAAATTAACCCTTTGCGGTCTGCGCAGTTTGCATCACTTCGTTGCAACTGGTCTACACTGCTATCGTAGTTTCTTTTTACTTCTGTTAATTTAAACTCTATTCTAACTGTGTTTATTAGTTTAAAACTACAGCAACATCGACAAAAAAAAAAAAGGTGAATGAGAATGAATTTGAGAGTAAAATAAAATTTGCTGAAACGAAATGGATTGTCGAGCCATACTCGACATAGGACCGCAAAGGGTTAAAGGAGACAAAGCTTTATCTAAATTTTTAACAGAACATTAAGGAACACCTTCCTAAAGGCACCGTAGATAATTTACAAAATTTGTGTAAAATTCAGGAATGGGTAATTTTGAAAACTTTGGTAGTTCTAGTGTTAATTGTCCATTTCTGGAAATTGATATTTTTTTTTTAAATACTTGTCAATTTTTATTGGTATTAATTTTGTTGCAAAATAATAGTTCGATGTAGCGAGAACAGGAATGTAAATAAATCGTAACAGAATCTATTAGTCAGAATAGTTACAGAGTGATGGTTCGTTGAAATCTCAATTTGTGTTACGATGAACTATTATTTTTCAATAAACGATGTATCGAACGAAAGCTTAATTATTACAGAGAATATTTTTGTCGATAAACGTTTCAAATATGATTACCAGCCTTCAGTTTTAGTGCAATTTTTATTTGTTCAATACAAACAATTACTAATAATAAAAAAAAAAGAAAAAAAAATACGTGAAGAATATTTATATCAAAACGAGTGGTTATCGCTTCGAAATTTTCCTTTATTAGAACTAGAGGATACTTAAGTCTGATTAAATGAGATAAAACGAAATACCAGAATGTAATAGAATTTTTCGAAGCCTTTGAGAGATCTTTTTTCCTCTGTAACATTATTTACTACCATTAGGTGCAAAATCGTTTATGTTTTAGTTAATTTATTTCACTGTTGCTCCAAATGGCTACGTGAAAATTTATGTTCTTATTTGACAACAAAAAAAAAGGGAAAAAAAAGAAATTAATAAATCCAATAAGTTTTGATATCACCAACAGTATTCAAATTTATGAGAATTGAAGAAATATAAACGCAGAGAACAACAAATACGTTTTCACTGCACATATAAAATAAATTGAATTTGCAGCATCTAATAAATTTTACGGGAATTTTATTACACCTGGTAATATTTCGAGTGAAAATAGTTCGATTTATCGAATTTAGTCTTTGTTTTTCTCGTTTTACCGATTGAATGGGGGGGAAATGGAATGGATTTATAGTCGACGATAGTAATTGGTCGGAGCGATGATTAAAAATATCTGGCAGCTTTATTCATTGCTTAATTGAAAACGGAGAACTTACAGAGTTTCGTTCGTACTGCTTATACAAAAGCGAATTTTTAAAAATTTCACTTCATTCTATCAGAATATTTTTCATTTTTAATCAAATAAAAGAATAATTAATTCTCATTTAATCCAATTATTTTTCTATTTTCTAGTTAACAAGTGTCAGTCCTTCGTACTTTTAATTAAAAAATTTCTTACTCGATTCAAATCAAATTCTTCTATTTCAGAAAAAAAAAAAAAAAAAAAAAAA
>SMSQ01021997.1:0-22594 GCA_019453375.1 Ctenoplectra terminalis | reverse complement strand
AAAAAAAAAAAGAAAGATAAAGAAATCAGGGTACAAGCTTCACACAGCACTTCCCAAAGAAGAACAGAAAATTACTGCACCGCAACAGCAGCCGATCTAAATATTCCCTAACACCGAACTGTTTCCATCATTCCGTCTTTAGCCGCAAAGAAAGTCTGGAAACTTTCGCGGGAACGAAGAAGCCCAATTAAAAAGCAATAGACACTGGCGGAGCATCATCGCGGCCGGGACACCGAGCCCCTGTTAATATTCATAAAATGAGGTAGCCGGTGTCCAGTTTTAATCAGACCACCAGCTGGCGCATAATAATGAAAATAAAATTTCCTGTTTAAATTTTCGCAGAATTATTACGAAGCATCGCGGCGTCATGCCGCTGAGAAACGGCAACTACCAGCTCGAATTATAACAGACACCAGAGAGCAAACGTTGCGTGGAGAAAACTGGCGATTCTCTGTCAGAGCGAAACTCTCTAGTTTCTCTATTTTTTTATCTTTCTTTTTTTCAAAATCTACCTCAAGCAGACAACTTTGGAGCTACACAGTGCGATTATTCCGGGAAAATTGCCTCACAAAGCAAACATCGACGCGTTCGAAATTTGGTTTGACTATCAATTTTCGATTGGTCGATTTCGGGCGGCCGGTCCCGGCCCAGAGAATTTAATAATAATGCAGGGGAAAATTTACGGCTCGCGTCAGTCGGACATTCAACTTCGCCAGCGAAATTCGTCGTACGCGTTTTAATAACGACGACACGCGACGGGGATACGATATACCGCGTCGTCATCGCGCCGCCAAAGTTTATTAATTATTCATTCTGATTAAAACGGGGCTCGAATAGTTCGAGCTGGATTTCCGTCGATGCGTCGCCGGCGTCGTGCATCCGCGGCCGCGTTCGACAATTTATTACAATGTACGTAGAATTTTTACTGAAATAATTTACAACGATATCATTAACCGGAACTGACGAGATATTGATACGACTGCACGTGTGCGTTAAAAAATGGTGAAACGTAAAATATGGGCTGATATATTTGTGCAAATCGATAACTAACAAAATGTACATTTGTAATAATGCGTGTATCATTGGAAAGCTGGATGCTTGAAATAATTACTTAATTATTGTTTTGAAAAAATTAATCGAAGACGAGCATTGTATCTGTTAAATATTAACTCTTTGCAATCCTAAACTATTTTAAGTTTCAGAGAACTATCGTGGAAGGTGTTCCTTTAGAAAGAAAAAGAAATCATAAATGTTTACGAGTTTTTGTTCGTTGGTTTGCTTAATTTGCTTTGTTTGAAAATAATAAAAAAAGAAAAACAAATTTTAATTCACGAAAATAGAGAATTTAACTTGAAACTTAACCTCCGAAGAAAATTACACGTGCAGCTATAGCACTGGGAGTGAAATGTAAAGGGTTAAATGCTTTTCAGCTGTACTTTTATATTTTTACACTGAAATACAGCACTCACCTACTCTTAATTACGCTAATTCCGCTCCAATGTTCCTAAAAAACAGCTTACCTGAAACAGACAATAATGAAATCCAGTTGGTCATAATATCTGGACACTAAAAGTGTAAAATTTAAAGATATTATTATATGCATCAAAAAATGTTTAAATTTAAACCACTGTGAAAGTATGATTCAATAAAACAACCGATGAAAGAATTTTCCGTTTTTAAATTATTTTAACTGCAGTCCCAGTAATTTTCTTTTCCATCGTTATTAATGCATTATGCATTTTTATTACTATAATCTAATATTTGTTAATCTTTCCCATCATTCTTTTATTTCTTTTTTATTTTATTTTAACATTCTAATAACGATTCGTAAAAAATAACGAATCCCTAAAATTTTATATTTGAGTAGCCGGTGACAATCGCAACTGATTAAATTTCAACGCTTCGTTTCGAATCGTCGAAAATCAGAGCGCAAATTTTCCCCCTCCCTTTTCACCCAACGCCAAATTCATCTCTTTCTTTCATTGAGCTCTAGCAAAGAGCTTCCACTTTATCAAAATCAATGTTATATGAATGATAATGGATCGCGAAGCAGAACTGCGTCAATGTAAATTCACGGGAAATAAAAATTCTTTAGAAACTGTCGGCAGTTATTCGTTGGAAATTTGCATTATAATGCAGTTGTAATGCGGTTTATTTTGCGCAAAAGCAAGGTCTGACCGGGTTCGTTATTCCGACGCAACAACGAACGTAACAAATACATCTTTTATATCGTTTATCTTAATGCACTATTTTCGTTAGACCTCGGCGTCTGATCAATTTCGCCTTGAACTACTTAGAGTGACGTCTGACTCGTGCGTTCAAGGTTTTACCACTGGCTTCCAATTTCTCAGGAAACTGTTTCCAGCAGATAACTTTATTTCTCGGGAACTGACAGGTCGATGAATGTATAGGCGAATTTTTTACACAATGTTTACTCCGCTTATTTTCATTACATTTTTCGTTTCTCTTATGAAACTTCTCGAATAAAGGTCGAACGCTTTTTGTAGCATCATCCAACGTCTTGTAATTCACAGAAAATACGATACCGTACGATCTGCATGGAACAGAATTGCGTTTAAATTTCACTTCTTCGCATTCTACGCGTACACTTTTGAAAGAAAGAAAGAAAAGAAAAGAAAGAAAAAATAACAGAAGATTACTGGCGCTCAAAGCTTGTAATTTAAATATATAAAAGCTTTAAAGAAGGATGAGGGGAAAACACTTCCTCCGTTCATTTCCTTTATTTAAACTTTAATACGAATTCCATTTCGAGTCGTTCGTTAAACAATTAATCTACAGGTTACTTTTATCATTAAATATGGAGCATCGAATTATTGAGTTAATTACGTTAACCGTATTATCGTACTTTTTGCCGAAAATAACCACCATTTCACGCGACAGCTTTACAATTCCTGGCAGTATTGCTTTTCCATTTTGCGCGGTGCTGCATCGATTATTGCCTAACCATTTTAATTAACGGAATTCGAATTTCGTGTATTTCTGGCTGCACGGTATTTAAATATAATTTCAAAGATTACAGCTCTAGAAACTCGGTCAAGGATGCAGCGATGGATCGATACCGATTCCAGCTGTATTTCCAACGGATTTCACCGATGTAGAGTATCGAGAAACATTTTCCATATTCACCTCCTCGGACTGCTCAATTTATATTCCTCAAGCTCCAGTCGGCGTTAGTTCAATTCAAATCAGCCCCAGTTGCCGGATACTAACGTCGATATTTCTATTCTGCTCAAACTTGCTCGCATTAATATTCATTGTGATCACGTTCCGACCTTAACTCGTAAACATTCCATCCAAGAAAATTTGTCTTGATGACTTCTCCGGCGAACGTGCAGTCTTTTCTCGAACGTTTTATCCGTTAAAATAAATATCTATCGATTCGAAATAATAACGGGACCATCGTTTTTTCCAGAAAAATTCGTAACCAATTTTGTCGAAGTCTCAACGTGTAACACAACTTTCTACATATTTCTTTCTTTCTCCGCGATTCACAGAATATTCTGCATCTCATTGCTTACAAATTTTCAAACATTACAAAAGCGATATTCAATATGGATCCTTATTAGTTTTTTTAGAACCTTTTTGGAGCTCGTTGAAAAATGCCGGTAAAAAAATTACAAACGAGTTCCTCTTATTTCAGAAGCAAACAAAATTATACAAAGGCAAAATTTAGGTACCATTTTCATCATTTTTACATAATAGAAAATAATTGCGAAGATGACGAATATAAAACTTTCATTTCCGAAATTACGTCCATCAGAGACGTAACAATGTTCTCTTTCATGGACGCCACGTTCCCTGAAAGCTTGTTTAGATCAAGTTAACGACCCTTCTTAAGCTTCCTCCGCAATTCATGTTCTGAATAATAATTATTACACGTTACAAGGGTAGCATCAGGATTTTACAGATGCTTAGATGAAACGTGACCAAAAAAAGGTTGGGAACCACTGTGTTAACACTTCACCAACCGGAAGCCTATTAATCGGCTTTTTACAGCCACCGTTTATCTACCGCTTGCCGCTTAATACTAACATTATGAAAATTAAAGACTTTATTCAATTTAATTAACCTACAATAAGAGAAACGATATACCAAGCACGATAGCCAAAACCGAGCCGGTGTTGGCGATGTATCCGCGCTCGAATCAACCGGTCGGTAAAGTGTTAAACCATCGTCGCTCTAATCGTCGATTCATTTCGCAGCGGACAGAAACCTGATAGCTTTAATCGCGGCTCCAACCCAGACATGAAATTCTAACAGCGAAATCGCGCTGCTTGACACTAAGGCGTTCAAACAAGTTTTACGTATCCGGATGTCACAGCACACACCGCTCGCCATTCTAATTCGAGCAGTTGCTCGAAATCAGCGTTAGCCGGCAGCGTAAATGATTCTACAGCGTCTAATGATCCGTCCTTACCAGCCAGAGCTCGGTACGGTGTTTCAGGGGTGCGCATCGTCAACCCTCTCGCAGCGTTACGTTTGACCTGGTTTCCTCCACTTTCGAGTTAATTGCGTTTACGTGTAACCGAGACTCGCTCGCCAGACGTAGCGTCGTTTTTACGTGTCGACGGATACGTCTTAATGTCCTGTAAAATCCGCCGGAATTCAATGACTGGAGGATTAAGCGTGGCGGCAGCCAGAAAACGGGCGACACGAACACCGAACAACCGGCGTATCCTTCAGCCACCGCTTCGGGAGACACGGAATTGCTTTCCCACGTGTACTCGTTTGGCCGGGACCCGGGCGATTTATCTTTCCTCGAGCAACGAGAGCGCAGCTCGCTAATGCAACGAGCGCCTGGTAACGGCTCTGCTCGTTATTTGCATTCTTGCCGGACCGTTTTGCGGATCGCTTCTTGCTCGGCGAACAACACGGAATTATCCCGCTGCGGAAGAAACCGCGTCGTCGCGAAGACCTGTTCTGATCTTCAATCTCTGTCGCGCGTCTCGTGCCGTTTGATTTAAAAGGAACACTGTTCGTGTAAGAACCACCGGTTATTTATCAGACGGAATTTTGTAAATATGTGTATGTCGTTCGTTAACTCATTTTTTCGGAGTCAGTTGATATAAGAATTACAGTAAGCGTTGGAAATGGGTTATCGAAGAGAAACTCAGTTTTGTATATCTCTAATATTAACTTTTATAGAGTTTTTATTTGAATATGTAGTTTATACACGTTTAATTATTAGGAATAAAGTTTAGGCGATCGACTATGACGCGCAATAATATACGATCAATCTCGCAACAATTCTTTAACTACACAGCACACTCGTTCGATACTCTCTCAACTCTCTGTTCAACTCTATTCAACACTCTACACGCTCTCTCAACACTCTCTTCAACTCTAATCTCCGCTATGAACAATCTATGAACAAAAATAAAAATGATTTAAGGGCAGTATATGAAAATCAACTTTTTCCGTAGATTGTACGTTGACGTAAAACGAAATACAAAAATAGGAATTTAAGATCCTGGAGAGGAACTATCGTTTACACTACTACCTGCACGATGAAGATGAACAGAAGCCACAAGAGACCATGCTTTTCTCGTCACTTCCTCGTGTATTCCCTGAACCTTTTATATGCCATCGTATCTTCTAATACTTGGTTGCTATTCAATTCTGTTCAATCCTATTTTCCAAATTTTCCCGAAACCACAACGTATTTCACGATCTCAAGGTAGAAGTTAGTTTTCTTCCTTGCCAGACCCAACATAAAGAAAATGAAAAGTGTTAACGAAACAATGAATATCATTCACAGAGACGATAATTAGAGAAACTATGTTTCCAACTGTTTTAAGGTATTAATTTTTATAATCAAAATTAATGTTCTACAATTTTCACGACTCTTTTACTGGTCCACAATTGTTTAAAGCAATTAAACTTTCATTCGCAATTTCAATAAAAACCTAACGAAAGAAGAGACCAAGCCCAAGACAACTATAATTTCATTCTCATACAAAAAATACAAAATGATCGACTTTACAAAAGCCGTTCAAGATTCAAGTATTCAAAGCTTCTATGAAGCGGCGACGAAATTATGGTGGCCATTAAATTAACGCAACCAACTATCTTCACTAACAATTTTAACAAACACCTAGCAGAAGAGACCAAGTACAACACAACTAGAATTTCATTCTTACAAAAAAAAAAAAAAAAAAAAAAACCTTTAAATTTTTTTTTAAAAAAAAAAAAAAAAAAAAAAACCTTTAAATTTTTTTTTAAAAAAAAAAAAAAAAAAAAAAACCTTTAAATTTTTTTTTAAAAAAAAAAAAAAAAAAAAAAACCTTTAAATTTTTTTTTAAAAAAAAAAAAAAAAAAAAAAACCTTTAAATTTTTTTTTAAAAAAAAAAAAAAAAAAAAAAACCTTTAAATTTTTTTTTAAAAAAAAAAAAAAAAAAAAAAACCTTTAAATTTTTTTTTAAAAAAAAAAAAAAAAAAAAAAACCTTTAAATTTTTTTTTAAAAAAAAAAAAAAAAAAAAAAACCTTTAAATTTTTTTTTAAAAAAAAAAAAAAAAAAAAAAACCTTTAAATTTTTTTTTAAAAAAAAAAAAAAAAAAAAAAACCTTTAAATTTTTTTTTAAAAAAAAAAAAAAAAAAAAAAACCTTTAAATTTTTTTTTAAAAAAAAAAAAAAAAAAAAAAACCTTTAAATTTTTTTTTAAAAAAAAAAAAAAAAAAAAAAACCTTTAAATTTTTTTTTAAAAAAAAAAAAAAAAAAAAAAACCTTTAAATTTTTTTTTAAAAAAAAAAAAAAAAAAAAAAACCTTTAAATTTTTTTTTAAAAAAAAAAAAAAAAAAAAAAACCTTTAAATTTTTTTTTAAAAAAAAAAAAAAAAAAAAAAACCTTTAAATTTTTTTTTAAAAAAAAAAAAAAAAAAAAAAACCTTTAAATTTTTTTTTAAAAAAAAAAAAAAAAAAAAAAACCTTTAAATTTTTTTTTAAAAAAAAAAAAAAAAAAAAAAACCTTTAAATTTTTTTTTAAAAAAAAAAAAAAAAAAAAAAACCTTTAAATTTTTTTTTAAAAAAAAAAAAAAAAAAAAAAACCTTTAAATTTTTTTTTAAAAAAAAAAAAAAAAAAAAAAACCTTTAAATTTTTTTTTAAAAAAAAAAAAAAAAAAAAAAACCTTTAAATTTTTTTTTAAAAAAAAAAAAAAAAAAAAAAACCTTTAAATTTTTTTTTAAAAAAAAAAAAAAAAAAAAAAACCTTTAAATTTTTTTTTAAAAAAAAAAAAAAAAAAAAAAACCTTTAAATTTTTTTTTAAAAAAAAAAAAAAAAAAAAAAACCTTTAAATTTTTTTTTAAAAAAAAAAAAAAAAAAAAAATACAAAACGACCGACATCTCAAAAACCGTCCAAGATTCAGATCAGATAGTCAAAGCTTCAACGAAGTGGCAACAAAATTATGGTAGCCACTAAATTAACGCAACCACTGTCTTCGCTAACAATTTCAACAAAACAAACCAAGCTCAACACAACTACAACTTCATTCTAACACAAAAAATACAAAACGATCGACATCTCAAAAATCGTCCAAGATTCAGATAGTCAAAGCTTCGATGAAGTGACAACGAAACTATGGCAGCTATTAAATTAACGCAACCACTATCTTCACTAACAACTTCAACAAACACCTAACAGAAGAGACCAAGTACAACACAACTAGAATTTCATTCTTACAAAAAAAAAAAAAAAAATACAAAACGACCGACATCTCAAAAACCGCCCAAGATTCAGATAGTCAAAGCTTCGATGAAGTGGCGACGAAATTATGGTGGCCAGTTATGAGACCGTTCTTGCGCCAGCTACGGACTAAATCCCGATTCCCGTGCAAGGACGTTTTCATGGTTGATACGGAACCGGAAGAGCGTAACAGGCGCCCATTGTTAGAGACCCATCGACATTGGCCTGATATTCTACAGCAGAGTGTGGCGTACGAACCTATCGGAGCAATTAAACTACCGGTAGACAGGGGTAGTTGTGATGTCACGGCATAACGGCGGCCATTAAGATAACATGCCCGAGGGTGATTAGCTTGCCTAATTACTGCGAGACGTCGTGGCACGACTACACTCGCCTCTGCTATCGGACGCGGACCTCCCTTCACTGACGAATCTTCAGCAACCACCGGGCACACCTGTCGCTCCGATCCTCTTCTTCGTGGCTTCCTTGTCAGTACGTTGCGTCAGGTGACGGAGATAACACATGTACACACCGTACAACGAGGCAACCAGAGTTTGGGGACTGGCCAATAACGTAAGTACGTACCGGTGTTTGGCATTGATAGTGGGAGAACTTAAAAAAATATAATTTTTGGTTTTATAAATTTGCATTCTTGAAAATACTGAGTATAAATAATAAAATAATAGTAGAAAATAATAATAAATAATAAAAGTATAAATAACTGAATTAATAATAATACTGAATAACATGAATTGATTATTATATATAGTTATTATTAATCATTGTGGTGTTTGGAAAATTTGGTACGGATAGAAACATAATGTAGACTTTGTATTTAACAGTAGAATTACCGACGATTAGAATAGATTTGTTTGTAGCAAAGAAATAAAGATGATGAGTATTTGAAAAAATTCTTATAATAAGGGTAGTAATTCTTTGCGCACATTTTTTGCAAAAGATTATAGAAAATCCTTAAAAATTAGCCACTGTAAATTTATAAAATTTCTATGAGAAATTACGAGTCATTTCGACTGGTTCGGTAGTTCGAGTGTTAATAAAAGCAAATATTAACGATTGTATATAATTATTAATTAATTGTCGCGATGTTTCGTAAATTTTGTAATAATAGAAACGTAGACCTATTTAATAACAAATTTGAAATTTTTCGAGTTGTGCTGCTATTAATGCCAAGCAGGGATATGTAGTAGCATATAGTTGCTTAATATGAGGAATATTAATATTCATTCATATTTATTAAATTATATTAACGACGGTCATCGCGCGGTTGTATTTTTGGATACAAAGAAAAACAGCGAAACGGTAGTAATTATTAGATAACATTTCTCTGTCTAGTCGCTGAACTGGGACCACTCGCCAAAAATATAAATTTCTCACACACGTACATCTGTTATGAGTTTGCGTTTTCAATAAACGATAAAACGAAACAAATGCGAAGAGGAAAGATCGGAGACAGAATGACTAAATGGCTAAACAGTGAAATGGAATTTATTTTTTCAAAAGTGATAAAACAGTTTTATAGCGCGGTGTACATCTATAATGTATCGAAAGTAAAATCGATCGGTCGCTCGCGTTAAAATAATTTACCAAGATTACAAATCACAGCTTGAAAAACGATTCTGATAATTTTGCTGCGATTATATCTAGATACAATACATACATTTTATATAAAAACAAACAGAATAACGAAGGTATACGATGTGTTTTATACCTTGAAGATATCAATCGATTATTTTTAATTTTATGCACGAAGTATGAATAGAAAATTAAATTAGAAAACCATTCCTTGAAGTATTCGTATTATCTACTGGAACATTCGACATTTTGGGAACTATTAATGATATGCAAACTAGGTATTCGGTAAATTGGGGCAGTTCGCCGTAAACCTTGAGCAAATTTACGAGTTCTTTGAATTCTAAGGTATAGAAACCCACTGATTAAATTCCTGAATTAGAGATCAAATCTAAACGTTTCATTAACTGAATATCCCTCCTGATCAACATTGTTCCTTTAAATATAACAAGTACTTTATTGTCAAACCTATGCGTCAAACATGTTAGAAATATGCGCTACGCGAAAGATATACAAAATAAAAAAACATATTTTTAAAACCTTCTAATCCCAAAATAAATTCGTATCTACATAGGACTAGGTCCTATTTATTTACAAATTTTCTATAAAAATAATCTCACAATTTATGCACTTAAGCTTTCATCGCTTAGTTTACTCGATTTTTATATAAAATACTGTTACTATATTTTATACTTTTGTATAGAATGCTAATGTAATGTAACAAAAGCGCAATTTTAAGAAGGCAAAACGAAGATGAATATATCTATTTTTTCAGTAACTGTACATGTTAATGATTTAATTCTTTATTCAATTCTTTAATACTGTGTCAATTGCAAAAAATCGAAATATTATTATTCGACATTATAAATCGAAATGGTATTTATGCTTCTGGTTCTCAGTTTTAAAAATTAAAATTACACTTAAAATTAATTTTATAAACTTTACTACACGTATAACATGTCTTCAGTGTATTTGGACCATGAACTGCGCCACGAGCGAGCTCAATTCTCGACGCGAATAATCACTTTAATATCTTGGAGATCGAAAGGAACGCGTACAAAGCACGAAACGTGAGAATCGTCACGGTTTGCATTAATCATTTCCAATTGATTTTGCTGAAACAAAGGTTCCACGGATTTGGAACGTTAATGTTTGAAAATTATGATAATACAATGATGAAGTATTCAAATTTCGAAACATTTTCATCGCGATGGGCCTTGGAATTCGCGGAGAATCTGTAGCATTTGCAACTTCTTAGAATGCGAGACAAGTAAGACGCATCCTCGCCATCTCGGAAATTACATCCAGCCGCATCTTAATGCCAGAATGATATTCCCGCTTTAAAAACTTTTGCATTACCCCGGAATAACACCGACCGAGTCGTTCCGCGATTACTCCAATTTTTTTTCTTTTTTTCTCTCCCGTGAAACATGAATCTTTTAACGCGGCAAGAACGATCTGATAAGCCGGTAATCATTCAAAGCATTATATTCCTCTGCATATTTTCTGGCCAATCTTTTGTACGCTATATACTTTTATAATTCTTTCATTCGTCGAAACGGTGAAATGAAAACACCAAATTGATCAGAACTTATGAATGAACAAGAGGAGGAAGTTTCCGAAGAAACTCATTCGAAGAAATCATTTACTTAACATTAAAACTACTGTAAGAATCGACGGTTCTTTATTAATCAAAATGCGCGGTAGCGACAAGTCCTCTTCTATGAGTATATTTTTGTAAGATCTGGAAACGTTCGGTGGTCGACTGTTCGGCACGGTGATCGAATGATGAGTGACCTCCGGCCGTTTTTCCCCAAAGATCGGCTGGGGTTCCCAAGAGCCGAGGGTCCGTCTATTTTCCGTCAGGCCCGGTTGTAAAACAGTCGTTGGAGCTGTCGCACAGCTCGTGCTGAGATTATTTATGGTGGTCTCTGTATGTTATGTACAAATTGTTGCCTCTCATTATTTTCGTTTCTAACACTACCAAAGCGGTCGAACGACGAGATATCAATACGAAAATTTTTCTCGATACATTTATTTGTAGTTGATACGACATTAATTCATAATAAAAAAAAAAAAAAGCGTCAGGTGGGAGAAAAGAGTGTTCGGTATGAACGAGGTGTTAGGAAAGAGTGTTTGGGCCGAGTGACAGTATCGGGAAAAGATTAAGGTGTGAATGAAGAGTGTTTGGGCCAAGTAAGGTGTGAATAAAGAGTGTTTGGTCCGAGTGACAATTTTTATTCGAGTGAGAATCGTGCGCGGTAAGGATAAACGCAAAGTGTGTGAATGCGTGTGAGAATCTGTGATTGAACGTATGCGTGCGGATGACTGTATAAAAGCGAAGCTAGGATTAAGAAAAGGGCTTTTTTTGAATATTATGATAATACAATTGTTGGAAACGAAAATACTGAGAGGCAAGAATTTGTACATAACAACAGGAGGCTACCATAAATAATCTCAGCACGAGCTGTGCGACTGCTCCAACGACTTTTTCACAACCGGGCCTGACGGAAAACAGGCGGACCCTTGGCCCTCGGCAACACCAACCGATCTTTGGGGAAAAACGGCCGGAAGGCACTCATCATTCGAGCACCGTGTCGAACAGTCGATCACCGAACGTATCCAGATCTTACAAAATATAACCATAGAAGAGGACTTGTCTCTACCGCGCATTTTGATTAATAAAGAACCATCGATTCTTACACAATGATGAAGTATTCAAATTCCGAAACATTTTCATCCCGCTGGACAGTGTATCAAGGAGGGAACGTCGGATTTTTCTTGAATAAAATTTGTCATTTATCATCAAAAACTACACCACTTAGTGATATCTCCACAATAGTTTTAAAGAACATGAAACTTGTCGGAATTAAAGTTACTGTTCGAGGTAGAGGATCAAAGAGAATATCTTTTTGTATATTAAATAAATTATGTTCGGAAAAGACGAAGCGAACAAGATCGCGATGACAGAGAGAACAAACTTTATAGAATAAACATTTGTTGAACGTATGGCAACCAGAAAAAGATATCGATGCCATCTCCTATCTCTCTGACAATTATAAAGCAGAACAATCTCTCTATAAATAAATATAATTATGAATATAAATGTACTAAAAGTACGTTTTTAACGGTGCTACCAGCAACACAATTTCCGCGTAAAATAGTTTGCCACGAATAGAAATTCGGTGCATCGGTTTAGAACTTTTCGACACGAGTTCCCAGTTTTTGAGAGTTGTCGCGAACTAGTACAGGAGTCAACTGGGCCACGGTTTTCCCTATATTTTCAGCGACTACGAAAGTCCTGTCATGTCCTATTTTCTATTCGCGAATAACACGTATTATCCAACATTCGACGCGGCATGAGTCAATCTATACAGAAACCTAATAACCACGGCAGTATTTTAATCAACGATTAACAGACTGAATTAATTCGTCAAATTTAGAAATTCATAGAAAAACGACCCTCGTAGATTTTTCAATTATTTTGTTCTGCAACCCAATCTAGTGCAGTTGATTGCAAAATAATTAAAAATATCTGAAAAATCGAGATGAAAATCCCAATATAATCAAAATTTAAGCATTGAATATAAAAAGAGATACAAAAAAAAAAAATTATTAACTTTCGAAGAAGAAAATTTTTAAACGATCGCTAATAATGAAAAAGAATGAAAATTGAAGACTGCATTTATGAAGAAGAAAAAATTGTTATTGAAAAAAGAAGGAAAGACCAAGAAGAGATATTGAAAATCTGAGAAAATTGCAAGGAAACGAGTCACAGTTTTATTTAATTAATCAATATCGATCGACTACGCTTACATCAACCGGTATTATCCATCAGTAAGCTGTCTGATAATTATTCAGAGTAGAGAAACGATTAACATCCGAAGTCTAGCTCGTATCGTTCCTTCATGGAAGCCATCGTTCACGTTGCGTCAGCACTGTCAGTAGAAACAGCATGAAAATTAATTAGCAAAAACAATCAGGGTAGTTTCTTGCCAGTGTTTACTCTTCCCCGTGCAGCTATTCGCTTCTGTTTAACGTTCGCAATCGCGATCAATTTTAAAATCTGATAAAACGTTCCTTTCGTTCTCTCTGTGAAAAAAAAAAATACAGATCGTATGCTTAACGCTAGAACTACCAAAATAATCAAAATTTCCATATCATGATTTCATATTAAAATTCTATAATTTTGAGAAATTTTTCGTGATTTTCTATTAAAAATATGTACAAAGATTTAATTCTCTTGGATTATGCATTTTTTTATAAGATAATAAGATGGTTCGATCACTTTTTGGAAAGAAATATTTTAATATATCGCGAAGTACGATTTATATACATTCTAAATTACTTATGCACTGCTTTAATTCGCCTCGAACAACAAAAATATAAAAAACCAATGATATAATAGCTTGTTTCTTTTTTTAATCAAGAAATACCAACATTGCAAATGGACGGTCTGCATGTTCGGGTTAGAGCGTCCACCCATTACAGATAAGACTGAATTTAGAAAATACCAAAAAATGGAGCTTACACAAAATATAATGCAAGAAAAAATTAGTCGATCTGTCGCTTTATTCTTCAATTTTCCACATAAATCAATAAATCAATTCCAAATAAAACAATTCTCGTTCGCGAAGGTTTCGAAATAGTTCTTTTTAGATTCACTTTCCAGCATTCACAAAACTTCAAATATAATTCATAATACACATCCAGTTTAATATGTACACAGCGACAATTGTCAGTACGAGAATAATAATAAGTCGATTTAGTTGTTTTATTCTGAGATATTAATATTAGCCGGTCTCTCCTTATGGTTCAAACTATCCCGAACTTACCCTATACATTTAATTTTAAATTTCTTCGGTACAAATAAATAGCAATTATCTCAAATATATAATTATAAATAGCAAAACAAATAATAATGACAATTTACAGAATTTATAGAAAATAAAGCTGATCGGTTCAACATCGAAATCGTTCAAACGTATATTGTATTAGCACTGTGAGAAATACACGATTAGCATAAGCTTCTATAAATATTTCGCACAAATAGAGGGTTGAATCAGTGTAATTTCCGAAGCAATTAAAGCACAATTATTCATACAAAACTGGAATCAAAGGGACCTATTTTGCAGCGACCTGTACCAGGCCAGAAGCTAACTAAGTTTCCTAATGCTCCTAAGGCTATATCTAATGCGCGCTATATTATCACCATGCCGGAGATAAGTCAGCATTAATTATTGACGATAACGCGGTAAACTAACCCCCAGCGGCATTAATTATGCTAATCATTATGCTAATGATTATACGACCAGCTCTTAGCCACTTCATGCATGTATGCATGAGTCACTGACAAGTAATCATACTTAATTGTTCGATCGCGTAATCACCCCTATAACGACACGGTAAAAACTAACGTCGCCGAACAAAGGGGTGGTGCGTTGCACCGGATCGCGTCTACACGGTCAATGTTAATTATTAATCCGTGTCCCCGCGTAATAACTTAACCCTAACCAACCTTTTAGCGCGTCATCGGAGCTAATGCGCCGTGGTGCTCTGATAACAATTAACCAACAATCCTGACGATCTTCTTGCGAATCTTAATTTTCATGGTAACAGATTTCTAATGAACGTCCAGGTCAATTATGAGAGGTGAAAGAAGTGATTTTAATACTGAAACTACCGACGACTAAAGTATACTTGTTTGTACCAGAGAAATTACAATGGATGTTTGAAAGAATATAGAACGCAAGAGACAGGAATCTTTGATCGTATGTTTTAGAGAAAATTACGGAAGATACTTACAAATTTTACAAATTCTTAATTTCGCATTTTTATTATAAGTTACGAACCGGTCATTTGACCGTTTTGGTAATTTTAGTTTTAAGATAGGTGGTATGAAGATACACCGAGTGGTGTTCTAGAAATGTTTGGTTTGATGAATTTTGAGAAAAAAAGGATGAAATAATTTGTTTTGGTTATTCTGGATACGCGTTTATTTTCTTTTGGATCCGGTAATAGATATAAGTAAGAAGCACTACTACATATTTGACAGAAAATCTTAGACAATGCTAAAAAAATACCATTAAAAATTCACAAAATTCCTACGAAAAATTACAAAAAATGAAGCACTACGTAATACATAACACAAAATCTCCGAAAATACTAAAAAAATATCATTAAAAATTCACAAAATTCTCCGAAAAATTACAAAAAATGAAACACTGCTACATACTTACCAAAAAAATCTCAGAAAACACTAAGAAATACATGATTAAAAATTCGCAGAATTCCTATGAAAAATTACAAACCGGTCATTCGACCGCTCTAGTACTTTCAATATCGAAAAACAGCATCAAATACCTGTTTTCCTCGACCGACAAAAAGTTGAAAAAAATTTGACACCAAGGACCCCAATAAAAATAGGTTTCCGCGGAACCAATTGTCTTGTTAAAAACCATATTATCGATTTCGTTGTACACAGAACAACGCGCGACCGATGGTTGCGTATCTGAAAAAGACGTGCGCTTGGAAAGGAGTGTCAGCATTTTCACGGGGAATATTTGGTAATTTTAGCAGTGGTCCACGTGAGATGGGAAGATAAAAGGGAGACAGTAGTCCAGCGAGCGGGAATGATGTAATTACGTAGTTAGCGGGACCTCACGTAACGGCTTGACATCTGTCTTCTGGCTCGAGAGTCGTTCTAACCGGCATCTGCCGGTGTCGCCCACTTCGTGTTTCAAGGAGCATTTTTCATCCGACCGGATACCGGCTCCCTCGTTATTTCCTAGAAAGATTAGAAGCGGCCTGGCTACAGGAAAAGGAAGAAGGAGGATCGCTTGGCTCGCTAATTACGTTGCGATCGTCGAGCAGTTTGCGAGGCACACCACTCGAAAAACTGCATCTTACGTTTTTGCTCTTAACTTCGAGCCTCTTGACCAAACGACGTTTCGAAGAGTTTGCTCGGTGAAGGAGAAGAATACTCTAACTATCCGCGACGATCTTCTACTATTCACGAACCGGTAGAGATTATTGTCTGGGAAATAGTGTACGTGAATCGAAAGAACTTCTATTGTATTTTTTGAACTGTTCCAGTTGGATTGGATACCGTGCAATAATTTTCTGAATAGTGGTAGGAGTTCGAAGATTTACGATAGGTAGGGTAGATAGAGGCGGATTGGATCGAAATAAGAATTTAGTTGGAAGAAAGATTTTTAAGATCTTTAAATGTAAATATATATCATTATAATTGGATCTAGTTGTATAAATAATCTAAATCCAGGATTTAAAGATTTGTTTATATTTTTAAGCAAGAATTCAGTCGAAAGAAAGATTTTTAAGATCTTTAAATGTCAGTATATATCGTTATAATTGAATTTAATTATATAAATAATCTAAATCCAAGTTTTAAAAATCTTTAAAATTTTTTAAGTAAGAATTCAGTCGAAAGAAAGATTTCCAAGGTCTTTAAAAATCTTGAAATCTTGAAATCTGAATATATGCCATTAGAATTAAATCTAGTTACACAAATAATCTAAATCTAAGTTTTTAAAATCTTTAAAATAAGAATTCAATCAAAAGCTTAAAACATTTTCTTTCTTATTAATGTTCAAGCTAAATTGGTATTAATTACGAATTTAAAATAAAAAATTAGCTTTCTAAATTCTGACTATTAACTTTAAACCATGAAAATAAAATTTACCGTGCTATTTGCGTTAATCGACGAAATGAGAAATTTAGTGGTTACCTTTGCAATCATAAATAGAAAACAAAATGAAAAGAAATTTTTAAAGTCAAGATTCGCATATTATAATAATTTAACTCCAGATTATTTCCCACGTTTATCATAATGGTTAAAATTTCTTCTTGTATATATTTAACACAAAAATGGAATTGCGAAAGTAAAAAACTTCTATTCTAAAAGGACTGACGTAAAAACAGGCTTTGTTCCATTTACAGATTAAATATTTGGTCCTGTACTTTTTTAAACATGCAAAAGAGCTAACGGTGAATCCAATGTTTCAGCGGTTAACATCAAATTGATCGAAAAAGTACATTAAAACAAAACAGTTAAACAATCGTGTTCTTCGCATTTACAATTTTCATTCCCAAAGATCGACCTCATTCTACTTTCACGCTCGGCAAATATTTGCACGTTTAAAAAACTGGAAATCACGTATTCCACCGATCGTAAAAAAGTCAGCAACACAGAAGAGCGGAGTTAATCTTTAAAGAATTAAACGGATATCTGGTCGGTTTTATCCGAAATGCAAAGCAATGAATGATTTAAAGGCGAATCTACACGAAAAAACAGGGAGTTACGGAATCGAACTGACACACAAAACGAATCCAACGAATATCGAAAAAGTCGGCTGAAAACCATCCCAGACGACCTTCGATATTCAAATACGGAGCCGAGTAACGTCGATCAGCTTCTTCCTCCTTGAAATGGAGTGCCGTCGGCCAACATTTATCTTCGAAGCCGGCTGGTTAGCGCAAAAATTAGCTTTTCGCCCGACCGGCGCAAGAAAACGGTACCGAGGATGTTGGATCTGCATAATTTCGAAGGAGTTTCACGTCGAATGAACGGACAAGAAAGGAGAATGAAATAAAAAGGAGCAAGAATACGAAGATGAATCGCAAGAAGAAGAAGAAGACTACGAGGAAGAACAGCAGGGTTTGGAGACGAAGAAAAGAAGGAAGTAATAAAACAAAGAGAAAGAGAAGGAAGAGAAGCATGAGCAGAGAAACAAAATGGACGACAGTGGGAGGAATGGGAGACGCCTGAGAAGTCTAATCCACATTCATCAGGCTTATAAAACACCGACAGGAGAGCTTCATGATACCTAGCTTCCTTGGCCATCGCGTTTTCCGCGCACCGGTGAGAATAAACCCTGTCTCTGAACTCGAGTAACATCGTTACTGGGAAGGCCGAGCCGCCGCCGCGAAGGATAGCCCTCTACATTTTCATTGGCATTCATATTACAGAAGAACGGCGACGATAACGAACCTTATTTAGGACAGCTGCGCGACGTGGCGAAGTATAATCAACATTCATTAAAACGATTGCGAGTTCTCGGAAGGAACTCACTACTGGTCGCAACTTTGCTTAACGTCTGTACCGATTGAGGGACAGAGATGGGATAGGATGAATTTGGCGAGGCAGCCTGCTTATTTACTAGGAAAGAAATTTAGAAGCGCACGGTACTATGCATCTACCGTACAAATGGAAAAACGTTCTCAAGTATTCTTTTTGTTTTTGAGAAAAATGTTAGAGTGGTTTCTTGTAGGTTAAAATCTATCGGTTTCTTAGGATAAAAAAGGTAACAATTGTCTAGATTTTAAAAAATATATTGGGAAGTCTGCATAGAAAGATATGTAGGTAGAAATTCATTAATTTCAAATAAAGTAATTCAATAAAATAAAATAAAATAATAGAAATAATATAGCACACTGCGAGAACTAAATAATAAATATGAGCATTTATAAATTGAAATCTAAAAAAGAAAATATCTACGTGCGTATCTTAAAATAGAACAAAACGCAATATAGATATTCAGGAGTTTAAGTTTCAAGCTAAACATACAAATAAGAAACCTAGATAGAAACCTCAATTTTAATTCTTAAAAAAGTAAGTCTGATACAATAACACTGATTTCTAATACAAGAACAACCATGCATTAGAAAGCAAAGGATCCCTAAGAAAACAAGCTATTAGCTCCAAAGTATCAATAATTCGCGAGACGAATTCATCTTTCCCCATTACGAAATTAATATACACAATTGAAGAACCACAGAAAAACACGTTCATCTTATAAATTAAACAAAATCACAGTTCATCGCCGAACAGTCCCCGAGGCAGCTCAAAGCTCCACTGAAAACATTCGGTTTCTCGGATCCGCGTTCGAACAATGATTCCCGTATAATCGAAACGCAGGGAGCTCTAGCGAGCCTTTTGACTCAGCAGAGTCGTATACAAAGACGCAATTCCTCACCATGTAAGATCCACGATGGCAAAAGGCTCCGTGTTCCACATACTGTGTCTAAGATGTGAAACGCGCGTCCTTTCTGCGCGCCCAGAAGCCCTCGTTACGCTTTGGGCCGCGTCCAACGGGTCGCTCGTCGATGTTAGGTTCCAGGAAGGCTCCAAAGAGCCAGCGGTCCTCCCTGCAGATCTTTCCAAGTCGTCTTCGCTCGTTTCTCCTGCAGCTACCAGCTGTACGGGCCACGGCGTCACGTAGCAAGATACTTTGCAGACGGACAGAAGGGCGGTCGGTGGGACCGAGGGGGACCGAGTGGAATTAGCCGACTAGCGGCGGTACTTTCGTCGTGATCTCGATGGGGTGGAAACGACTCCTGGAGGAGGGACAACGATAGCGCTCTGGATATGTCCTGGCGGTAGTCAGGTGCCGCGTACGTGACGTTCCTTTTTTGCAGTTACCGCCATTCCACCAGTCCACTTGCCGGTGAAAGTTTTCTTTTCTCTCGTTTCGTTCCTTCTTCCAGGCTTCCTGTCGTTTTCTTCTATTCTCCACAGTGTCGTTTTCCTTTTTAGATGTATCGATCAACCTGATACGTATGCACGATATGTTTGTACCCTTTTCGACAGGGATCCGAGAAGGAGGACGTCGAAGACGGAGTATAAAAGTGACACTGATTTAATATCCTGAATCTTGTGTTACGCAGGCTTGTAACTTTTTCTCTGCGCGTTTTTATCGGGTCGCGTAGGTGATGATTTTGGAGATTATATCAGTGAGTATTTTTTCTACCACAGGGTTCTTTTTTTTGTTATTAGCTAACTTTCGTAAGTCTTGTTCCAGTCACTCGATTTCAAGATGTTGTAATGTGTTTTTAATGGGATAAATATCGGTTGCGAAACGAAAAGAAATAATTTGATAGCGAATGTTAAAGTCAAATTGTGGGGATCGAGGATATAAAAAGGAACCCGGCGAATGAAGAGACGCCTTTTGAGTCGTGATACTTGTTTCTGGATAACGATTCCGTTTGACTCTGCTTGAATCTTTATTTCTTTATTTTATTATTATGTTTATCATTGTAATCAAGACTAATGTTCTAACATACTCTGTTAAATCATTAATTAAATTGTTTCTCTAGCCACTTTAATAGTTCTAGTGTCAATTACATGTCACTGGCGCATTTGAAGTACGACACTTAAAAGCTGGCAAACAAACATATGCAAAGAATAAACCAGAGCTATCGGCGAATAATCGCGCTAAACAGTTCAACTAACAAACATTAATTACAACCGAAAACTGTCTCTGCAACCACAATTTTTCCATCCCACTCGAACACCCAACGTCAACAAAAAATCAGGCCAGAACTGTATCATACCAATTCTCCATTAACTGCGATCAACACGAGCTAACCGGACGAACACAACATCCAACAAGAAGAGAACCGGCAGCAACGTCTGTTTCCAGAAACAACCGCGAGGAATCTCGGTTCGACTCCAAAGTGGATCAGAAAGAGGACAAAAGAGCATCGAGGCTAAGAAGCAGTCACGCTTTTACCGAGTCGTTATTTTTCCCAAGTCGGTGCTTAGAGCCAGCGGCAGCCCGGTACGCGTGCCGGAAAAAAGTGTCCGCGAACTTGGCGCCGTAATAATTTCGGCAAAAAGGTCGGAACTTCGGCTATTCCGCTTTCCATTAAGCGGTTACTCCTCCCGAAACTTTGCCCTTCCAGCTCGATGCTGGCAGAAAGCGAGCGAGCCGCGAGACTTCTTCGCACGAACAAATGAGAAAGGCAGGCTCTCTTCTCTTGGTTCGAGGAAGAGGAAAGCAGGTGGACGGTCGAAGCACGTGCTACGTTCTAACCAAATTCACGGTAGTTAAAAATGCCCCAGGTCGGAGAGCAACGGTATCATCGTTATTAGAACAGTCGCTGAGGGTTGTTGGCTGAGTTACGGGGCAATTATGCCGCGGGGTAATACTCGTATGTCAGACCGGAATGGTCCAACATCCCCCTTCGTTCGTGGAAACCATCCTCGGGGCCGGTTTTATATGGGCTACGTATCTTGCGTTTAGGATCGCCACTCCCGAGGAATGTCGGCTCTCTCAATTTCAATGAACTCTGCGCTCAGATCGATCAAAAACCAATTACAGGATTTATGTAATTCGATTCGGCTGCGCGAAAATTCTTTTCCTTCGTGTTTTAAAAACTGAGCAAAATTTAGGAAGCGCACGAATTAATTTTCAGTTTAATTATATTCCACGTTGCTTTAAATTACTTTCAGCGTGATTTTATATGAATTAATATATTCGTTCCAACCGAGGTAACTCTTAATTAATCATCGTATGTGCAAGTCCAACTGCTGTACGGATTTATGCGAATGGAACTGTTTATATGTACGTACCTGTCTTGAATAGAAAAATATTCGTATTTTTAAAAGGATTCTTCTCGTAACGCGTTTTCGTTACAAATTAGTCGAGCTTCCAAAATAAAAAATTCTACAATTTTTCACGTGGTAAATCACAGGTGCCTCATCGTTGATGCAATAAGAAAACATGTATGCTCGATGGCTTGTCTCATTATCCTTCATTATCGTGGATACTTTTATCCCAATACACCCATATTTCTCGTTTATGTATTACTCGATAATCAGACTTTTTTTTAGTATCGGTCGAACATAATATTTAAGGAAAAGGAACGGCGATCCACGTTGCTTTTGTTTCGCTTCGTTTCACGATCGATAGGAACTGCTTATAAATTATTACGAGATTTACAGACCACGTCAAACGAGAAATATCAAGTTAAAATGAAACCTCTCGTTCTGCAACTAATTAACATTCTTCTTTTCACAGATTCTCATTATTTCTGTGTACCCTCTTTGCTTTGTGTACCTGTTCGTCCGTGAAAAGAGGTACAGGGTCAGCAAGGTAAGCTGAATGAATAAGTCATTAAGTGGTACAGATTCAATTTTCAGTCTCTCCATCAAAGGTGAGGTATTTCGTTCATTTCGTCCAACTTGATCAAATTGACTGATAACAAGCCGTGAAAGAGAAATGCCTTTGTATCCTATATTATCGATCAACGTTGAAGCATAAGCTTAGCGTTTTAAAAGCAACGTGGCAATCCACGTTGTCGTATGCTAATCAAAATATAGCAACGTTCGAGACAACAAAATTTTATAAATCTTTTTTCACGTACTTCAAGGAAGAAAATAATTTCAAAACGATTTAAAAATGGTTAGTGTTCGAAACATGATTATATCTCCTAAAATACTAAGTTTTCAATAACTTTATTTTATACCTTTCTTCAGAAAATGACTCTAGAAATCAATTAAC
>SMSQ01021995.1:0-11382 GCA_019453375.1 Ctenoplectra terminalis | reverse complement strand
TTTTTTTTTTTTTCTTTTTTTTTTATCGTTATGCAAACTTTCTTTTTACGCCAGGTTTCTATCGTGTGGATTGCTTGGGCTTTAGAGACTCTTTTGGATGGTTGTTGAATTTCCAAGTGTAATTTGGTGTCTTTTAGATAGTTCAGGATTTTTAGTAATTTATTTTCCGATACTTGATGATATTCATTTCTTTGAAGATGTTTTTTTTAACTTTCATTCGTTCCGCATTTTCTTAAATCAATTTAAGATAATTAACTTTTAAATTTAATAAATTAATTTTCTTAACACATCGAAGACCAGAAACTTTTTTAATAATCTTATTACCGAACGAAGTTACGCTCGGATAAAATTTGTACTTGCCCGCTTTTACAAAACATTGATATCTACAGTAAATATAGATCATTATTTCAATTTTCAGGTAAAGTGGTCGTTTTTGAACGTAACTTCCCATTTATAATTAATTGTTACTTTTATGAATTGAAAGAAACGAAACACGAGATATCTCGTGACCGGTCCTCAATGTGTTAAATTAACACTAGAACTACCGACGATTAACCCATTTGTATTCAAGCGCGGAATATTCCGCGAGCCACGACTGTGTACTATCACCAGGCGCGGAATATTCCGCGGACATGCGACTGTCTGCTATCACCAAGCGCGGAATATTCCGCGAACACGCGACTGTTTCTTACTTATTTTATAAGTTTTTTATTTGTTATTTCTGTTTCTTATTACCGGTTGCTAAATATTCTTCAGATGTGACAGAAAATGAATATGTGATTTAGATCCATAAATTTTTTCAACGTCGGTTTCACACCCATATGTGCAAAAGCGCGCGGTGATATGGGTCAATCGTCCATTGTTCGGTTCTGATTTTTAAACACGGCGGCCGAAGTAGACCGATGATGCAAATGGGTTAAAGTATACTTATTTCTACCGAAGAAATCAGAGTGGAAAGTATATAAAATAATATGTAATGGAATTCAGACAAAAGTTTATCTATATTTTTAATAAAAAATGGCGGAAAATCGCGGAAAATCTGCCCGAAGGCGCCGTAGTTAATTTATAAAGATTCTGTAAAAAATTACGAATGGGTCCTTTTGACCACTTTGGTAGTTCTACTGTTAATTTGTACCCTGATGATGTTAATGTAGTAAGAAGAATAGTTACATTTGCAAATTGTTTTATTGAAGGTTAAAAAAATTAGATTTCTGAAGATTCGATGTGTTACGTTCAAGCAATTTCCAGTAAACCATCCTATAACGTGATTCATTGGTACCGTGTTGTGTGTTGTATATAAAACAGTTTTATAAGAAAGTGGGAATTAGTATATTCAAATCGGGATAATTCGAACCGCGTTATAAGAATCTCAATAGTGGTAGGTAAAAGTTAGATTAATTCGTACGGGGTTATAAGAGGACTGGCAATTTTTTTTCCGAAGTATATGGAAACCACATTATGAGAGTACCGCGATATATAAAAACCGTATTATAACAGAATCGTTGCGTTTTGTTTCGCGTCATATGGAAACCGCATTGTGAGAGTACCGCGTTATACAAAAAACCACATTATAAAAGTACTGTTGCAATTTTTGCTCTGCGTTATGAGAGTCACGCGTTGTGAGGATACCGCGTTATATGAAAACCACTTTACGGGGGTACCGCTTTATATAGAAAACCACATTATAAAAGAACTGTTGCAATTTTTGTTCCGAGTTGTGAAAGTACCGCGTTGTGAGGGTACCGTGTTATATGAAAATTGCGTTGTGAGAATACCGCGTTATATGGAAATTGCGTTGTGAGAATACCGCGTTATATGGAAATTACGTTGTGAGGGTACCACGTTATATTTAAACCGCGTTCTGGGAGTACCGTGTTATATGGAAACCGCGTTGCGAGGGTACCGCGTTGTGAAAGTATCCTGTTATATGGAAACCGTGTTGTGAGTGTACCGTGTTATTTTTAAACCGCGTTCTGAGAGTACCGTGTTATATGGAAACCGGGTTGTGAAAGTATCGTGTTATATGGAAACTGTGTTATTTTTAAACCGCGTTCTGAGAGTACCGTGTTATATGGAAACCGCGTTGTGAAAGTATCGTGTTATATGGAAACCGTGTTGCGAGTATACCGTGTTATATTTAAACCGCGTTCCGAGGATACCATGTTACATGGAAACCGCGTTCTTAGAATACCACGTTATATGGAAACCGCGTTAAGTGGAAACCGCATTATAAGAGTACCGCATTATTAGAAGGTTTACTGTACAAAGTAATAGTGCTTTTTCATAATTTATCGTAACGTGCATTTTTTATGAAAAAAATACATCAAATCGACACAAGGAACGAATGAGGGTTAAAATTGGAAAGTACGATCTGATTTTCTGTTTAATCATATTTTACTCGTCTCAAATTAATAGAAACTGGACACCAGAAAATTAAAAAATATAAAACAAAGGGTTAACTAATTGGATTGAAAAAACTTCAAACATCGCAACAGATTCAAAATTGTATCTTCTGTCGAATCACAGATTAATATCCATTCATTTGAGAATACCATATTAACACTACAACTATTAAATTAATCAAAACGACCCCTAATCTTTTACAGCAATTTTATAAATCGACTACAGCACTTTTAAAAAAATAAACCTACCTTGTATTACGTATTTTTATATATAATATAAATTAATACACCTTAATATACCTTTACTACGTAATACTATCTTTGATTTATAATATAATTATTTTTATTTTTATTTCCTCGATAGAAACAAGCACACTTTAATCATCGGTAGTTCTAGCGTTAATTAATATCGTATCAGTAAAACGCCATAATTGGTAGTAATAAAGATACAACCTTTTTCCAACGTTTCCAGGCCTTGCAAGGAAGCCCGTGCAAGAACAATTGAATTTCAATGAAACAATCCGTCTTCAAATCATTTCTATAACGTGTGAGCAAACATCGAGATAGAACACGAGGCTAGATTGCATCAGGCCGGCGAACAATGCGCTTTATCGGAGATAAAATTATTTCAAACGCATCGTACCGCGTGTCGCTACGGCCAGGACGGCTTCGAATGTCCCTAGATCTATCGTAAACACTTACTCCCCCCAAAGGTCGAGCGATCTGGATTTATTGAGTCGTAACGTTTGAAACGTCCGTCTCCGAGCAGACATATAGTGTTCTCTATAAGTCGTATTACTGCTTAAAGGGGTATGTTATTTACGAGAAAACGGATATAAAGATACGAAACGTAACTGAAATCTTATACTTCTGAAAAATATTCCCAAGTTTTTTCTTTTTTTCTTTTTTTCTTTTTTTTTTCTCTAAAGGAGTTTCAGAAAGTAAATCTTGTATCTTTTTAGGACAAAAAATTTGGTTTCTTGGTCGTGGATCTTTATTTTTAATCGTTCGTTGCATAATGTTTTGAATTCAGAAAATATGTAAATTCTCACTGATAATGATAATAAGTTAGCAATGATCGTGTTTTTTTTTCTTTAAAAAATTTATCTAACGAAACATTGTGAAAAACAAGATATTTACTGTTGATGATAGATTAGTTGTATCGCAAGAACTGTAAATTACATAGAAAGAGTTTAAAATAAATAATATGTTGCTTATTTGTGACAAAATGCAGCGAAGGGTTAGGAAATTTTGCTAGTGGATCTTTCTTTTGTTTTATTTTAATTCTTTTTTTTTTCTTTTAGAAATTATGATGGTGGATCTTGTTTTATATTTTTAGGAAATTCTGATACCAGATCTTTCTTTTGTTTATTTATTTTTCCTTTAGAAATTATGATGGTGGATCTTTTTTCATAATATTAGGAAATTCTGATACTATATCTCTCTTTTATTTATTTATTTTTCTTTTAGAAATTATGATGGTGGATCTTGTTTTATATTTCTAGGAAATTCTGATACTAGATCTCTCTTTTATTTATTTATCTTTCTTTTAGAAATTATGATGGTGGATCTTTTTTTATAATATTAGGAAATTCTAATACTAGATCTCTCTTTTATTTATTTATTTTTCTTTTAGAAATTATGATGGTGGATCTTTTTTTATTCTTTTAAGCAATTTTGATGCTACATCTATCTTGATTTTATTTTAGAAATCTTAACAGTGAATGTTTGTTTAATATTTTTTAAGAAATTTTGATATTGGATATTTACTTTTCTTTTCCACCTTTACTTTTATTTGATGTATTCTTTTAAACTACTGTAAATCACCTAGACACCATTATACTGCGAACATAAAATAATTAATGGGAATTTAAATGTATTAAAGTGCGAAACTTTATCATAATACATACTTCTACAGATTAAAACAGTCAGGGATAGGGAATCTTGTTATTTCTCTGATTTACATACAAAGCTGAATTTATTTAAGTGATGAAATACGAAGCCTTGTAACTTATCCATAACTGTGCTACAAAAACAAAGTAATTAGCATCAATTTAAATAAAGTAACACATGAGAGACTATCATACTTTTCCATCAACCAAGCCATCAAAATCTCCTAAAAATCAACCAGGTGTTTCAATCACAAAACAATAAACTACATTTTATCTACTTGTTCGCACAATTTCCAAAATAAAACAAAAAAAATTACCGTAACTAATATATCTTTAAAATTATCAAATCTCTGCACCTAATATTTGAAATAAAGCTGATCACAAAAGATCCGACCATCTTAGCACCAGAATTACAAGATTAGTTTGTTTTAAAGTAGACAAAAAAGAAAAAAATTGAATAGGAAATACAAAATTTAACTGAAAATTTAACCTTTGGAAAAAATTACACATGTTACCATGACAACTCTAACAGAGTGCAAAAAACTAAATTAATTTTTCAAAATATAATCAATCATGATTGAAGATATCAGTACAAAAATCTTGATAAATCCACTTTTTAATTTCTGTGTATTTTTATACATTGCCAATTGTTTTGTCCGATTTCTCAAAAATTAAAAAAATCAGGAGTTACATAGTTTTTGCGCCAATAGCTCTCCAATTTTTCTTCTCGTAAATAAACAAAATTTCAGTTATAGAGAGTTAACCATTTGTTGTCGAAAACTGGAATATTCTCAGCAAAGCAGTTTTATTATTTATTATTGTCGGAGACGGATAGGTTTCCACCAACCAGGTGAGGTTAAATTAACCCTAGTAATTTTAATCCTCTGCACTTCTAAATTATTTTAAACTTCATAAGACTACTGTGAAAACTCAAAGAAAAAGAAACGCTGTAAATAGTTATGATTTTCTATTTATTCGGTTAATTTACTCTGTTTCAAGATAAAAAGACTTTTCAACTGACGAAAATACGAAATTAGCGTAAAACATAACCTATGAAAAAAGTTACACATGTCGCCACAGCGGCGCCAGTGGAGTGCAAAGGGTTAAAACTGTTGTATTTTTTTCAAACAAAAGTTTTCTAACGTATTAATTCGTTTAAAAGATTCAAAAAATGAACCACTGTTTCATTTGGCTCTGATCCTGTAATAAAATTTTAAACTGCATTTTTAATCAAACGATGTATTTGTAAATAGATAATGGTCGAGGTAAAACTAACCTCACATGGTTCAAGGTGTAACTATTATTCACTTGATTAAAATATTTCTTTCTGAAAAATTAATTAACATCAAAATGATTTTATGATTTTTCTATAAGGTAAGTTAGGAAGTGATAGCCCACTTTCCTTAAAAGAAAAAAAAAAGAAAAAAGAAATCAGTACATCATAAATTTAACTGACTTCTAAAATAAAGAAATATATTTTATAAAATAAATATGTGCTAAATAATAATTCACTTGAATAAAATATTTCTTTCTGAAAAATTAATTAATATCAAAATGACTTTATGATCTTTCTATAAGGTAAGTTAGGAAGTGATAGTCCATTTTTCTTAAAAGAAAAAAAAAAAAGAAATAAATCAGTACATCATAAATTTAACTGATATCTAAAATAAACAAATATATTTTATAAAATAAATTTGATAAATGTATTATTTTCATATATTATTTTATAAAATAAATTTGATAAATGTTCTATTTTCATATATTATTTTATAAAATAAATTTTATGAATGTATTATTTTCATATATTATTTTATAAAATAAATTTGATAAATGTTCTATTTTCATATATTATTTCATAAAATAAATTTTATAAATGTACTATTTTCATATATTATTTTATAAAATAAATATTTGCAAAATAATAATTATAGAATTTATAATATCATTAATCTTTATAACATTCAGTATGCTAAAAGACTATCTTATCGGGAATTACCCTACCCAAAATTGATCAAATATCCACTATGTTGATTATACAAATATAATTCAGAGAGATTTGAATTTTTCTCGACCGCAAAGAGCTAAGTAGACAATAGATCCAAAGACGCTTCCATCCGGCCTCCACAAGGATTCCAACGACTTTTGTACTTCGGGAGCAAAGTTTCCGTTTGTTGGACATTCGAGCCCATAAAACCCATCGTGTTTTTCACGTATCGTCCGGTCGACGTCAGATAAGAACTGGTCGATAAGCGTGTATGCTCTCTAAGATTTTCTAATATCAGCCAGGAACGGCCGGATATTCTGGCAAGAACCGATCAAACGATCGACATCCGGATGCACGGGATGTAATACGACCACAATTATTCTAATTGTACGGTTAATCGATAAGACTCTGTCGATCGATCGACACGTTCTGTGCTGTGAGAAAATTGAAAGTTTGAAAGCGAGATTTTGAAATCGAATGCAACGAAAGTTACTTCTCAATAATTAATTGTTAGAAAATAATTATTGCTCTGAATCTTCGATACTTTCATCTTGTCTTATTTTACCAAAAGTTCTAGCACTGTTTGTTTAATTTATAAATATTATAAAATATCTTTATGTAAGAAACCTGAGAAAGTTAAATCGCAAAGAAAATTTTTTTTTATTAAAGTTTAATACTGTTACAGAAAACCAAAATCTTAGCTTTGAATACAAAATTAGCAAAATATGAGATAGAAATTAGATTCATGTAAAAATAATTCTAAATGATTCTTTGATGGGAAATACAAAATTAANAATATTATAAAATATCTTTATGTAAGAAACCTGAGAAAGTTAAATCGCAAAGAAAATTTTTTTTTATTAAAGTTTAATACTGTTACAGAAAACCAAAATCTTAGCTTTGAATACAAAATTAGCAAAATATGAGATAGAAATTAGATTCATGTAAAAATAATTCTAAATGATTCTTTGATGGAAAATACAAAATTAGTAAAATATAAGATAAAAATTAGACTCATGTAAAAATAATCGTAAATGATAAAATAAAATCTAAGTATTTTAAAAATAGTTCCAAACAAAAAAATAAGATCTAAACATTCCAAAAATACTCTCAAATATTTTCTCTTTATGCATATAATAATTTTTTCCCCATAATATTATACTACAATATTTTTAAATATTTTTACACAAGGAACTCAATCCCTTAATTACCAAAAGTATTTTTTATAAAAAGAAAAAAATCTAGCTTTTATAAAGAATGCGATACAAGCGAAAATATATTAGATTGTCTCAAAACTTTCTTCCGTTTTATTAATAAGTAATGGATACATAATATTTTATGTTTTACGATATATTATTATTTTATGTAGGATTCATTTTGCGCTATTTTTTCCCTCCATCTCTCGTTTAACAAATAAGGCCGAATGTTTGTTTAAACATTGCTAGATAAAAGCATTGCGCGAAGATAACGGAAGAAACTTACGGGACAACCTAATACAATAAAAGTTTCATTTATCGCTTTAAAAATAGTTCCAAATATCTTCACTTCCTCTTTACGACGGTAACAACAGCTTAAGCCAACATAGTACCTTTGTTCGCCTAATGGTGGGTTTCACCTCATTATGGTGGGTCATCGATGACCCTCGCAGCACAGAACGTGTTAATACACCATTTAAAATTGAGAAACTTCTTTTCCCGATCCACAAGGTGTCTAGTTTGAACACAACTATCTTAAAGACTAATTCATTTAATTTATAATTTTTATATCTTATATTCAATTATAATTTATTATTCGCAATACCATCAAACACTTAAAACACGATTCTTTTTCTCGACAGGATAAATACGAAATGTTTCACAGATTTTTATCGCGTCGTCACAAGGAAAATATTTATTGTGATTTACACGAATATTCAAAGATAAATGCATCGATTTATTATCAAGGAAAAACATTGAGAGAAAAAAAAAATATATGAATATTAAAAAACAAATAATAATAAATTTATTATCAAGGAAAAAGGTTTGAAAAATAAATAAACGAAACTCATTATCGTTGACAAAAAAATAAAAAATAAAAAAAAAACAGAGGTACATTAAAATGGTACTATAATTTTTTATTCAAATGATTGATGATAGTGAACGTCACTGTTACCACACCTCTACAAGATTCCGCGTTTCCTGGAATATGAAAACTCTCGTATTTATCTGTCAAGGCCTGGATTTAACGAGACGAACAAAACGACAGCTTTAAAACAGCGTACACTTTCCTCCTAATGATTCCGCGTAATTTGCTTGGATTACCGTTTCAGTAGTAGCTATCGCGCCGCTATAATTAAAACGAAATTTGTTGCCAGATACGTTGCTTCATCGCTTAATATCACGGTTAATTTACCATCGTCAAGATAATAATTCCACGTGTTAATGATAACTCGGTTCTGTTGCTATTTTATTCCAACATTGAATACTATAAATCGTCCATAGTGAAATAAAACTGAAATGAAACCATAGTGAACTGGTAATTGCACCAACGAATCGAAGAAAGTACTCCGGTCTAACGAAAGAAATAATCGAATTAAATTTTTTTTCCGATCGCTAATCGTGAAACCTTCGATTTCACTATTTCTTTTTTATTTCAAGAATTATATTTTTTTTATCCGCTGATATATTTACGGGATAAATTGTACGTTGTAAAGTTATGTTCGAAACATCGCATCGCTACGAATATTATAAATAAATCTGTCGCGTGCGATACGATGATTCTCGGCTGTGAAACGAACAGAGAATAACGAATGAGAACCACTATTTTAAGATAGCAATACCATTCGACTTATCACAGACGCTCGTTACATCATTTCACGAAAGCTTCCTCGAAAACGCGTGTCACTCTAACTTACTACGCCTGAGCAAACTAAAACACGCACCGTATAATCATCCCACAGACTTTCCCCTCTTAAATCAAATAACTTTTTCGTATCTTTCGCAAAGACTACCAAGAAAAACCGATATTCCGGTCGGATCACGTGAATAAAATTTTTTAACACGGCTAACCCTTTCGCTGCGTTGCTCCAAAGACTAAAAACGCTATTACTATATACAGTCAACCCTCCTATAACGCGGTGACTGCGTACCGCGTTATATGGAAATCGCGGTATAAGAAACTCGGATTTAACCGTAGAAACCAGGCTAATTCGTAGCGCGTTGTATGGAAACCGTCTACCGCGTTGTATGGAAACCGCGCTATAAGAAACTCGGATTTACTGGAACAAACGAGGCTAATTCGTAGCGCGTTGTATGGAAACCGTCTACCGCGTTGAATGGAAACCGCGCTATAAGAAACTCGGAATTAATACAAATCACACTATTCGTACCGCGTTATATGGAGACCAAGAAATACAAAAGACAAGATTAAATTATAAATTATTTTTATCGAATCGAAGAGTTCGTATAAGGAAATGATAAAAAAAAATGAAACAAAAAGTAAGCAAAAGAACTGTTTTCCAACAAAAACAAGAAAGACTTTTGTAAAATCTTTTAACACTCATCCTCGCTGTCAAGCTCCGCGTTATATAGAAACACCGTTCTCAGAGTGCCGCGTTATAGGAGGGCTATCGCAATTTCAGGTTGGCGTTATACGGAAACCGCGTTATAGGAGGGTTGACTGTATTGGGTTGTCCGGAAAGTTGGTGCCGATTTTTGGTAGGTGCCATTAGAACAGGTCCGAATATGTCGGAACGATTGAAAACAAATGACACGCATCTTTAAACAGATCGCATCATCAGGCATCTTTAAACAAAAGTTTGATTAGGATACATTCATTTTCGTTAATTTTATACGCTATTAACGGTAGAACTACCGACGATTAAAAGAGACTTATTTATACCAAAGAAATCGAAATGATAAGTATTTGAAAAAATACTTATATCAGGGGTAATAATACTTTGTGCATGTTTCGTTTAAAAAATTATAGAAAATCTCTAAAAATGCGCTACTGTAAATTTATCAAATTTCTATTACGAACCGGTCATTTTCACTGGCACGGTAGTTCTAGCGTTAAATATGGAAATATTTTTCGCCGAAAGACCTAAGAAGTTTTGGAAGGATGAGATATTCAAGTTACGCGAGAGATGGAAAAAGGTTATAGAACAAAATGGAAGATATGTAATTTAATAAATGTATAAGAAAATTTAAATGTGTTGTGTTTGAATTTTCCTTAAAAATCGGCACCAACTTTCCCCGGACAACCCAATATTTAGTTAATTTACTTTTATTTTAAAATGAAAGTGTAGAATTAAAAACATAATCGTTGATATATTTTCGCCGAAGAACCTAAGAAGTTTGGAAGTTTCGTGGCCGCGTGTGTCGTAGAAAGCCATTAATTTCTAAAAAGAATGCATTGAAACGGTTAAAATTTGCAACACAATACTTAAAGGAGCCAATTGTGTTTTGGGAGTCGGTTATTTGGAGCGACGAGTCAAAATTTGAAATCTTTAATACTAACAGGCGACGATATGTTTGGAGGAATATTATCACATTCGTTTCTTCAATTTTTATGCGCGACGCTAATCATTAACCCTTTTAGTGCCGGAGGCCGATATATCGGCCCTCGCTGCACCGTCGAGAAGTGCCAGAGCCGATATATCGGGCCGCGCTTTGTAGCGCTTTACTATTCGCATTGCGGAAGAACTGTATCTCAAAATAAATTTATAATACGTTATAAACGGTCTAATTTCATTATGAGAGAATTAAAAGAAATAGTAAACGTAATTTTGTTTCAGCAATGTTATATTACCTATAACAATTACGTATTTCGGAAGAGGTAATCCGTCCGGCGCTCACCATGTACCTTCGAGTTATTTTTTATCTTTGTTATGTAATATTATTTACCTTGTTGCAAATTATATTGGAAATGCAAAGTATATACTTTGTAATAAATGATCTGTATAAAATTATGATGAAAAGATGACTTTTTGTATGCGCAAATACGTTTTGTAAGAGAGAACACAACTTTTACTTTCTTCATGATCTATTATACCTTTCTTATTTATATAATTTTCAATGAATTTAGAAAAACAAGTGTCACTTTTTTCTTCTCTATTTAGTCCTTG
>SMSQ01021994.1:0-16664 GCA_019453375.1 Ctenoplectra terminalis | reverse complement strand
TTTTTTTTTCTTTTAGTTTCTTTTCATCGTTACATTTTGTAACTCTAAAACGTATCGATAGTTCAAAGCTATATTGTTATAATTAATAAAATCAGTTTTCTTATTTGTAGTAGAAGCGAAAAACAGTTTAATTTGTTACCATTTTCCTGGTATCAAGAAGCCAAATTATAATAATTATTTTTATTGATTATTAAATACAATAATATTATTTTTTAGTTTAATTTTAGAAACTGGAATTAATTATAATGTTTCATCTCATGAGCTAACAAAATTCTAATTATAAGAAGTTAATGGTAACATAATACATTTTAGAGCAAAAGTTGTTTCTCTTACGATAAGAACAGAAAATTCAGAAAGAAATGGAGAGTTAAAAATTATTTTGTACTATTTATAATGGATTAAAATTAATTTTTACTAAAAAGGGCACAATTTGGTCTTCGACTATCGATATACATTGAAAATTTTTTCTTTTCTTCTATTATAAACTTCCTTGAATAAAATTTAAAACACGTTATAGAAGTAAGAGTAAAGGGGAAATACTTTTTACACATTGGAACATGTTTTATTCGAAGAAACTTTTAATAACAACAAGTATGTCAGAAACTATAGACTTAAGTTTCGTGACGCGCTTTTATTTACGTTTAAAAAGCGATGTCGTTTTAACTGCTCTTCTTATTGATCTTCACTTACCCTTCCCGAGATTATTTACCACGTGATAATTTTTATCACAAAATGAGCAAGTTGTAGTCAGTTAAGACTAATTAATTAGTGATAGAATTTTACAAGCTTGTACTGTAGTGGCACCACAAATATTTATATATGTATGGTATTTTCTAAATTTCATTACAAATATTGAAACTTTCCTCTTTTTATTGATCTGCTCCTTCCACGACGAATTTTTTAATTTTATTTATTTACACGAGATATTCATTAGATGAAATTGGAATAGAAGTTCATATTTTAGTAATTGAATTTAATCGTGACACTGAATTTACCAGAATTATTAAATGATATTGATTTACATAACTAAAAGTTAATTGACAATTATTAATAAAAAAATTACGTCTATATTATTTAATCGATGAGAAATTATTATACTATTTGATGAAACGACAGAGACAACTAGCAAATGTCTAAACCATTTTGGACTATCTTCTTGAACATGTAGAAGACAGAAAATGTACAAGTAATTACGACACGCCTTGCTGACAGTTCTGCACGTGTTGGAAGCTTCAAATGCCTTTCCTTCCGTCAAGTTTCTAAGAACATTTACGCGATCCACAACGTTTACTTTAACTTTCATTTCCTCCTATTAACGTAATCTCAGAATTCGGCGTTAGCCATATGGACATCGGTTAAAAAGTGAAAGTAGTCATGCTCGGATTAAGAAGTTTCCGATGTTTCTTACACGTCCTCCGTGTCCCATCTATAATTTCACCATTTACGTGGAATGAAATTGGTTCACGTGAAAAGTGGAGGAACATAATTTTATGGATAACGGTGACAAAAACTAGGTTAAGGACGACGTACCAAACTCAGACCGAGTAGATCGATTAATTGCGAACCGGTCCTTTTTAATCGAACGACCTGTGGCGACAACGTGTTCCACCTATAGAAGAATGTAAAGCTGATATGCGTGTGTGTCGTACAACGTATTTACGCACGCAAACTTAACGTTTTTCAGAGGGTCATTAGAAAACATGGCATTGTTGAGATTCACCTTGAATCAATATATACATTAGATGATTAATAATATATTATATATAGAGTTAGCTTTCCTTTTAATTATTTACGTTTTTCATAAATTCATACGACAGTACTAATTTTACCTCTTTGCTAAATCTATATATATATTTTTTTTTTTAATGTTAAAGCAAATTATACACTAGTTCTTTTCACAGGGCAAATTAAAAAATCGGTCTGCAATTGTTTATTACTGTACATAAATGAATTGGTGGTGCGATAGACGACCAGTGGATAAATGTAAAGTAGTTTTTTATTAATTTTGAAGTACTATATTCGTGAAATTTATCAAATCGTTCAACTCAGCTGGAAGTACACTTACAATTAGTAGAGGGCTTAGTAGACGCGCAATCGTTCATAATTTTAACCCTCTGTAGCCCGAATTTTGTCTGCTTATTGGAGAAAAAATTACGATTGATTATAGTTTTTCACTTTGATTTGAAAATGTTTAAACTAATAATTACCGTAGATGGATCGTGGTGTCGCTACGGTAGTACAGTAATGAAATTTAATAGTGCAGTGATAACTAAACAAAATTAATTTTTCAAAATATAGATACATCGGTTTGTAACTTTTAAGTCACACGCTTCCATAGATGATTAACATATTTGTATTCTAAATCCATATACAGTGAGCGATCAATTATGAACACTTCGAAATAACTACTTATTCAAACTTTGTACAAGAATGGATTTGAAAGTACACTTGAAACAACACCTTTTTTCAATACAAAAATTATTGTTAGATTTTTAATAATGTATAACAATGATTTTAAATCTGCTACAAATTATTTAAAAAATTGTTAAGATATATATCTCAAATTTAAAGCTAGTAAATGTACATCGAAAACATAATAAGTACGCACGCTACTTACTGTACATTAACAAAGTAAAATAGCATCGCCAACAAATCAAAATATAGTCAAACTGTCCGTCTATGTGTCAAGAACAAAAAAGGGTACTTGCATGTTCTTATTATTCAAGACATAATATTACCATAAATATAAAATATCTAACTCCTTCGTTTGATCGTAATAATTTGATCACCCATTGTATATATATACAGGGTGAGTCTGTTAACGTGACGACCTCAAATAACTTTTAAGGTATTCGTTTTACGATAAAATGTTTTATACAAAAGTTGCATGGTACCTTCGGGGACATACGGTGGTTTTATCTATTTTGTATTTCCTAATTTGTTTATTGAGATATTAGGGTCACCTTCAGTTTTTTAAATCGAATGTGTAACTTTTTTTTCCGGATTCTGGTAGATCATCAAATTCTGCGTAAAAAAGTCTTATACAACTTGGTACTTGCGATGAATAGTTACACACACACACACACACGATCTTTTAACATTTTTAGCTATCATTTAACACCAGAGCCTGGAATAGGGTCATTTTTACCGGTTCATTTTTTTCCTTTCGCATTATTTTAGTACTTCTAGTTTTAGGACTTTGATGCTTAACACGTTGACCGCCACGGTGGTCATATGTGACCGCAGATTGTTTCTCCTGTAGTACCAGGATCGGTGACCGGAGTGCTTCACATGTTTATAATTGTAAAAGTTGAATGAACATTGACAGTTAATGAATTTTGAACATCTTCGCTGATTAGAGAATACTTTGAAATAAAACATGCACTATTCAATGATTCAAAATTTTTATTACAAGATAAAAATTAGAGATTAATTTTTATCAAGTATTCTATCTACCGGTGTGGCGTCCTGAGAAAAACATGTGATTTCGTCGTGGCGGTCAACGCGTTGATAATCTTCCATGTTTTTTTTTAAATAAATATTAATATAATATATGCAAAAAATAAAAAATTACGTCAATATAGCTACTAGCAGGGCTTCTAAAGTAAACAGGACGAAATTCTCGGGGTTCTACTATTAACGCTTTTCGTTTGCAAGAGCAACATAGAAACGAGCTCTGGTATTCCATGAGTTTCTACTAGCATTACCAAGAAAGGAGAAATAAAGCCTTGATTATACCTTTTGACTATTTTTGCGTTTCGAGATGAGAAAATGCGTCATTTATGTTTAACGAGTTGATACATTCAGTGTTGCTTTTAATGTACATATTAACCGTTATCAATTACTAATCATTTTCTTGTATTGTAAGAAATATTAATTTTCTATTTCTGTTTTTTCTTTAACAAATTTTTTGAAATGTTGACAAGATAAAGATTAACGTAATAAGGATTTTTATACGTAATAAGGAAGATTATGTATTATGTATTTTACACGTTTTCGCATCATAAGCTTTGTAGCTCCATAAGTAAACTTAAAAAATGAGTGGTGCTTTATTTATGAACATCTTAATAGGTTATTTCTGGAAAAAAATAAACATTGAAAAGCGAGATCTGCATACTTTAAACTGCTTTTATTTCCTACAATTTTCTAAATATTTTAGTTGAATTGAAAGAATATTGCTTTGTTGTTACGATTTACGATTATTGGAGATTAAACTCAAAGTTTAGAAATTAGCAATTAATGGGTCTATGGGAAAGGGGGGAAATGTCAATTTTAACAATTTTTTAAATTTAATATCGTTTCATTTGCTTCTGTGTGTGCTCTTTATCGCGGACTATATTGCATTGCGAATTAAGATTTTTTGAGTTTTACAGTAGTTACAGGAAATTAGGAAGTACAACGAAAAATTTTAAATTATAAAAAAAAGTTGAAAATGATGCAGAATAAAATGTTTCGTTTTGATATGTGAGAAAATTTGAAATTCTGATATTATGTATCGAGAAATAAATTTTCGTTTTCATAGAAATTCTGAAACCTAACATTCCTCCATTTTTCCGTGGACCTTCCACTTGTCGCACATCTTGTTTAAGTATAATACTTTTGAATTTATGGTAATCAAATCGTTTTTATTGATTGGCCAATCCACCAATTCAATCATATCCTCGTAACGTTTTGTCAACCTTCGTTTCCGAATTTACGACCTTGACACACTTTCCCTTCATTATATTTCTGTGCTTTGTTCTTGGCATATTACCCAAACTTAGTATGTAACGTAGTCTCGTTATCTTTGTTTAAAAATCGTTCACTTGTCCATAAGTGTTGAGTAAGTACAATCAATTATGTCAATTACTAAATTGAGTATATTGTTCGTCGAGTTTTAATTAACCTAAAAAATGATCTTATAATTATATTCTATTCTAACTCGAACGAAAAATCTACTAAAGCATGGATCGAACAGACTTTGTTTCTCTACATATAATAATACATGCATTTATTAATCTTTTCAAAGTACCAAATTTAATTTTTTATTAGAATTTATTAACATGTTTAGACATTTCGTAACTATCTGTTTTGATAAAATATTGATAAAAAATTGATTGAAATTTCATCTTTTTTGAATTGAGTAATATTTTATTGTTTCATCAAAACGACTTTTGATTTTGAGTAAACAAAAATTACAAGGGGAAACATGATGTGTAACTCGCATTTTGATGAAACTTCGTAGGTCGATAAGGAATGGAAAAAAATGGACATCCATGTGCAATATTAGGTGTAGATACTTAATAGTTATTTATATTGTAAATATTTAACGATAAAGATTGAATTAATCCACTAATCTGCGAAATGGCTTTAAAGTACATATAATTTAACAAAAGATGCATATAATTTAAAATAATAAAAAACAAATCTACATATTTTTGTGTATTAACACGTTGACTGCCGTGGGGGTCACCGGTGGCCGGTACTCGACTTGGCTACAGCGCCATGGGGGCCACCGGTGACCGGCGACGCGACCAATTGTAAAATACATAATTACGGTAAATATCGATACTGATAAATGTTAAAATAACACCACTGTTACTATAATGGTTTGAAGAAATTAATGCCATACCAACATAATGCCATATTCAACATAATATACGTCGCATAATAAGAAATTCATGTTGGCGTCATGGGCAAACCACGTAAAATGCGCGTGGCAGTCAACGTGTTAAATCATTCTATGAAAAAAAATGCGATACAAAAATTAAATTGAAACAAATTAAATAGAAAAAAATTTTTTCTGTGAAGTAGGATTCAAACCCACCGAACCTTCAATTTGCAAGTTACACGTACAAACATTGAACAACGCATCTTCTTGATACGGTTACTTACTTTAAAGCCATTTCTCGGATTAGTGGGTTAATTCAACCTTCATTGTTAAATATCTCATGAACTATTGAGTGTCCACACCTAATATTGCACATGGTTGTACATCTTTCGATTCTTTACCGACGTACAAAGTTTCATCAAAATCTAAGAGTTACACTTTATGCGTTCCCCTTGTTAGACATATGAAAAAAAAAAAGAAAAAAAGAAAGTATGCTAAATTGGTGGCAAGCTTTATCAGTGTAGCTTTCTTCGTGTATTGAACTACGTCAGTTGATTTCGTCACCAACTCTGATAAGATAACAAAAAATGAAGGAATTACTTATTCAGCGCAACATGTGTGTGCATGTGTATTCGTTCGTGTCTGATAACTTGCGTCTCTCCCATTCGTATATTTGCAATTGCATTGCTGAATACAGTGTCAAGATTGTAATATTTATTCACAGAAAGATCATAATTTACAAGTTTGAATCGACTCGGAATGATTCGGGTCGAGCATAGTTCTCAAACAACTGCAGCTTGATCGCACCTATCATAAAAAGCACTTTCCATGGATACAAACGAGACTAGTTAGTCTTTCGTGCCTGATCATCGTAGTTCCAGTTTTGCATTTTTCCGCTCCAGTTTCTCCCAGATAACGTATCTATGAAACTGATCGAATAATCCTTGAAAATAAAAAATTAAGGACAATAACGCTATCTATTTGTTAACGATAATGGAAAATATAGTAATAGAGTAACTAAAAAAAAAAAAAAAAATGTTCGTTAAATGGAAGCTTACCGCTGAAAATTATTAGCAACCGATAATTACATTTGCTGCTAATTAAAGTAGTTAAAACCTACAACTATTTACGCACAATTCGTATCGGCGACTAACAAACTGAATAAGGATAATAGTTTTCCAATAATGAACTGTATCTGAATAATGTAACTAATTGTATGAAACCGATTCATCTATTTTTATAAAATATTAACTACAAAAAAAAATCTTTTAAAACGATACGTACTCTCGTCCGTGAGAATATGGCTAGGAAAACAGTTCGTTCTCACTATCCTGGCTCCCTTACCATCGTACGCATTGTTACTATTGGCCGAGACTGACAAAGGTCGACAGTGCCTCGTATTGAGACCGAGTGAAATAGAACAACTCCGCAACATCGGCGTAGCCTTCTTTATTAATGCGTCAACTATACCAAACCGAACGACATGCTTATTTTTTATATACCGTTGATTAGAATGCTACGCCGATGTTACGGAGTCATCATTCCAGTTCACTCGATCCCGATATGACACATTGTCGATCTTCGTCACTGTCTCGGCCAATAGTAATAATGAGTACGGTGGTAAGAGGATCGGAATAGAGTGAGAATGTAAACACTTTGCCTAACTATCTTCTGGCAGACGAACAGTATGTACGGTTGATCTTTGAATAAAGCGGTTGTTAGGGACGCTGACTCTGCACAGTCAAAAATTCGCGAATAATTTTTGTTTTCTCAAAAACTGAAGTACAATAGCCAATTGTTCACCGAAAACCTTATTTCGTATGCTATATATGTTATTACTGTATTCTTACGATCAAATAAATTATTAAGAACATTACAAGAAAGAGAAAACGCAACGAGCGAAAAGTCCTGTTCGGTCTTTCTTTCGGTCGAGGACGCCGTTGCTATGACGACTGTAATTTATGGCTTATTAATTTCACGTGTTCTCTCCCTCTTTCGCAGCCCTTTCATTCGCTTTCATAGAGAATACAGGCAAGGTAAATAGACTGATTCGAAGTAAGCACGCGATCGACCCCAAATTTTTTTAACAAAAAGTCCGCTTATAACTGGACTCACGTTGTTAAAGGGTTAACGGTAACGGTGCTATATTGTTCGTTTGTACAACTGGTCCTTCAACAAAGCAGCTCCAGTTATATTTAGATTCTTTTTTCTTGAAAAATTTCGGACCCAGCCGTATATTTATTTGAGAAGATTTAGAAAGAGCAGGAAGATACCTCACATTTATGAGCCATAAACTACATCATACTAGTCACAATAGCGGTGTCGTTTTTTGAAAAAGATAGAATAGGATCTCTCACTCGCTGTATTTTCTCTTGTTTATCATTTTCTGGATCACATTTTCTTTTCTTTAACCCTCTATGGGACCGTGTGACTTAAAAGTTACAAACTGATGTATCTATATTTGAAAAAATTAATTTTCTTTAGTTATCACTGCACTATTAAATTTAATTATTGTATTACTGTATTACTGACCATGATCCATCTACAGTAATTATTAGTTAAAACATTTTCAAATCAAAGTGAAAAACTGTAATCGATCGTAATTTTTTCTCCAATAAGCAGACAAAATTCGGGCTATAGAGGGTTAACTTACTTTATAACACAGAAAATAAGACGTCTGGTTAATTATCAGCTATTATAATTAAACTTTTAAGGAATCAAAAATTTCACGCTGATTTTTAACGTCGTAAAGTGTCGTCAACCCGAACCCTCGCGTTCTTCAAAGGCCAACTGTATACTTTTCTATAAACTCGATCTAATAGGATCTAATTTTGTAAATTAGATGAAACCCAATAATTATTTTAATTATCAAAAGGTGATATTCGAATATTATAAATATAATATATAATATTGTATCACGTATATGCATACCTATTTAAATGCTCAATAAATTAAACATGCGAAATTATCTGTCGGTTATTTCTCGAAGTAATAAAGCACAATCCTTTCGATCGCGTCGTATCGATGAACCATAAATCAAATTGCATTAAACGGAGAAAATCTATGTCGCAGAGAAATGGTGTTTGCATGGTATTGTTGTTTATAGCTATATTATAGTTACTAAAACTCATTCGAGTAAAATTGTTCGCCTGTAGATAACCGGGTGCAACTTTGTAAATTGTTATTAAACGATAAACGTCATCTCATAATTTTACAACCGGCAAAATCGCCAGATTCCTGCACAGTGCTAACATGTAGTTTGCAGTCAAAACATTATTTCCGTTGCATTTGACATTCCAGTATTTTGTTTTATACCGCTTTTTCCCTGCTAGCAGATATGTACGTAATATTGATTACAACAATGATTATTGTACGGCGAACAGAAATTTAAACATAATTTATTAAGCTATAAATCCTTTGCACTTGGGAATATTTTAACGTTTCGTTTCACAAACTTGGTAATTATGGACATAGAATTTAAGATTAAAATTGCTCGATTACTTATCTTATATGAATAAGAAACACACATTTTATCAGTTACGCATCAATTTTTCAATTTATATTTTATATTTTAGGATGTGATATCTTTAGAAATAATTACCCGGATGAAGCCCGGATTTTCGATTACACATATAATTATGTGTAATGCGACGATGAAAAAATATTCGTACCAGCACAAGAGTCATTTCGAGTTGCCAGATAGATTACACATGCGCTATATCGGTTCAACTGACATTCCAAGTGTGAAGGGCTAATAGAATACAAAACTGCGTCCTCATTGAAGCAACAACGAGAAACTTTTTATTACCTATTGTTGCTGTTTGTTCCAAAGGTGTTCGATAAATATCAATTTCTACGAACATTTTATCCACACTGAAAGAATGTAATCCGAGGAACATTTGAGTTTTATTCGGTTTTAAAACTACACGCGATGCAATGTAGCTGCAACGTGTTGTGAATCAGGCGACAAAGCGCGCAGCCTAAAGGAACGTTCGTTCGTGTTGCGATGTGTTACTGCGTATTTCCTTCTGTTGCTTCTTTTTTTTTGTATAAATTTACTGCTCCGAACGGAAACACGCAACAAGTGGCAATTTTGATTATTGGTAACAGGAACATGAAGAAAGGTAGCGAAACATTCGGTAATAAGCGAAAATTTTTTCAAGATATATGTAACATCGACAAGAAATTTCTCGTTACTGTTTCAGTAAGGACGCTGCTTAACGATTACTATTAACTCCATTTACATGTTACAAAATGAAGGTTAGAGCGAGGAAAAGGAAGAGAAGAAAGAAACTGTAAAAACAAAAATAATTTTTAACATAGAATATGTACATTGGCTGGGTTTGCTGTATAAGAGTGATGAAAAGGTATAACGAAAAGCCGTGACGTTGATGCGAGGCCGTTGGTTGGAGCGAGGTTTATTACTGTGTTGATAAAAAATAAAGCAGTTCAATAGTTGAGAATAGATTCTATGTTAATAGCATTAAGGGCTTTAAAACTGTCCAGTTTTTTTTTTGCATTTACATATTTATAGGTTGCACAGCCGTATAAATCTTTAATTTTAAAACTAAATTTAAATTACAATAGATTCCCTCTCAATCGGCCTATATGGGATCGAACGTTGGTCGGATAAATAAAATAAAATAAATAAGTAATAAAAGTAATTATAAATAATAAAAGTAAATAAAATAATAAATCTCATTAATATAATGTAATAATAGGGTAAGAGTGAAGTAGTTCAACGACCGGAAGAGACCGTTCAGTATTAATATCTCCAAATAAACCAAATAAATCGGCTTATTATTATTCTCGTACTGACAATTGTCGCAAAACCGCATATATATTATAAGCTACATTTAAAGTTTTGTGCATACTAGAAATTAAAACTACAGAAAGCTATTTCGAAACCTCCACAAACCAGAATTGGGTTAAATGTGTAAGGTCTGGACATTGTTTCATAGTGGATGCTCTAAGCATGGGAACATTTGCGATTTATGCAGAAAATTTAAGAAAAAGCATCATATCAACTAATTTTCTCTTGTATTATATTTTGTATAAGTTACATTTTTTGATATTTGTAATGGGTGGATGCACTAACCCGAACATGCGTGTGAGACCGTCCATTTGCACTGTTGGTAGTATTTCTTGATTAAAAAATTAAATAAATATTTTAATATGTCGCGAAGTATGATTTGTATATATTCTAAATTATTTATGCACTGTTTTAATTTGTCCCAAACAACGAAAATGTAAAAAACCAACAGTGCAATGACCTCTTTCCAAAAAGTGCTCGAATTATCCCGGACTAACCCTATGCAAAGAATACTGTTTATTGAACATTTACTTATATAAAGAGATCGGTAACTTTTGGTCGTTTCTTTGATTTTCTAAGGCAATCGTTGGCCGGTTAAAGCAAGGCCAGATGAGAGGGAGTCTACTATAAATAAATAAATGACGCAGCACATAATGTATACAGGAAGTCTCAGCATAAGAAGAACCCATAAATATCTTCTTTATTTTTAATGATACGAAAAATATTTAAAACAAAATTTGAATAGCTTTGAAGAAAGAATATGGTGAAAAGAAAATGTTTTTAAGGGTATTTCTCCCGGAATTTGTTTTAGATTTACTGGTATTTTATACAGGAAAGCATATTTTTACATATGTATAGTTTAAAAATTTTTTTATTGTATCTTTTTAACGAATGTTAAAATGCATTGAAGCATATCTGACCTTAAGATAACTTTAAACATAAAAAGATAATCATATTTAACGATGTTAAAATGATATGGGAACTTATTTTTTATGTTAATAAATGTGTTGAACGTAATTAACGTACGTCATGTTCAGCGCGTTCACCGGACCTGACGTCAATAGATTTTTTTTACTCTTTAGGGAAAGCTAAAAAAAGATGTTTACCGACAACAACCTATCACTCTAGAAGACATAGTGAAACGCATTATTGGAATTTTCTGTTGCTATTACGTCAAAAACAATTGAAAAAGCATCACAAACCATGATTGCTCGTTTGAGATATTGTATCACCGCCAATAGACATCACTTTGAGCATTTATAACACGAAGTGATATATTTTTATACCGTTCTAACATTATCTTGGAATTCGATTATCTTTCCGTATTAAAGATTATTTTAAAGTCATAACTCAGATATGTTTTTAACGCATTTCAATGTTCGTTACAAGACGGAATGGAAAAAAATAAATGTACATGTTTCCCTGCAAAAGAATAAATAAACAAATAAATACTGGCAAGCGTATAAAAATTCAAAAAAATGATGGTAACAAATTTTTGCTTTTACTTTCCATTTAGACAGCGCATTCTACAAGAAATTCTATAAGATCGATTAAAAAAGAGTTTGGAAAAAAGAATTAGAAATTGTACCAAGAAAGTTGTAACTTCTTGTACTATTCGTAAAGAGAAATCTCACATTTTGTTTAAAATGTTTGAATATAATCCATTAGAAAAGTGTAAATATATTTGTTAACCCTCTGTGGAACCGTGTGACTTAAAAGTTACAAACTGATGTATCTATATTTGAAAAAATTAATTTTCTTTAGTTATCACTGTACTATTTAAATTTGAATCCTGTATTACTGTAGCGACACCACGATTCATCTACGGTAATTATTAGTCAAAACATTTTCAAATCAAAGTGAAAAACTGTAATCGATCGTAATTTTTTCTCCAATAAGCAGACAAAATTCGGGCTATAGAGGGTTAATATTACATGAATTGTAGAGTATTACGTTTTAAATTTGACAGGCATTGACACCGCCTAAGAGAGACGTAGCATTCAACATTATTAAACATTTCTTATATCATTACAAACAAAAAAGATATTTAGGTGTTCTTATGTTCGGTCTTCCTGTATACTGTACATAAATGAAAATAACTCGAAAATATAAATATTGCTTTCTCACTAGGGGATATACATATGTATGTATATGTTATGGTAAATGTGATTAATCCAGCGATTATGTGTAATTGCCGGTTATTATATATAATCACCAGTAAGTTTGGTAAATGTGACGAATTCTTGAATATTTATCAAATTAACGGACGGAAAAGAAAGTTGGATGATTTGAATTGTGTTTCGACTAAGTTAGTCGAATAGAATTCAAATAATTTTATATTCTTTTATATACGTATATTCTATGTATATTTAATTTTTGTTTAAGAAATTGGGCACTATTTCGAAATAGGACTTGAAGTTATATAATTATACAATCGTTTATATTGTTTAACTTTACGTAACCGTTCATTTGTAATAAAATCAGTCAATGTTACCAATTTTCCGGTTCTTACTGTGAAAAGGAAAAATAAAAAATCATCCATAAATATTCAAGAATTCATCACATTTGCCAAAGTTAGCAGTGATTATATATAATAACCGGCAATTATACATAATCACCGGATTGATTACATTTACCGTAACATATATAGTATGAGATAACAGCAGCAACTTTTAACAAGTTAATTGTTTACGTGACAAATATCATTGAATACTTTGTTTGTTCTACGAACGAAAAATATTGTCCTATTTTGTCGTAAAATTTAATTAAACGAGTAAATGTTCTCATTATGGGGTATACAATATTTCGTTGTTGTGGACGCATTAACATGATTATAAATACAATTAGTTCCGCAGTAAATGTTATATATTAAACGAATAACAGTTTTAAAATATAAACAACAGATATGAACGGCATACTAACGTTATGAAATGACATTAATATTATTTCATAGCTCGCACTTAAATTTACATCGTTATAATTATTCGTGTTCTTAATTATTATATAATATTCTTAATACATACCTTTTTTTTTTTTTTCATTATAGAAATAGTAAGTGTAAAGTATTAAAATTTTCTCCAGATAAGTTTATATAAGTTTATATTTCATCGTTATACGTCTCAAAAATAGTTACACAAATGATGTTAATTTTTAAAAAGTCCTTAGAAAATAGGAAAAAATATCTGATTTGCTTTTTGTACGAGAAATGTTAAAAGACAATATAAATTGTGGTGCTCTCTTGCGCAAATTTTATAGGAACTTCTCACTTTACGAACCTTACCTCTATTCGTCTTCTAGGCTTAAGAATTTTAATTGCGGTAACACAGATATTTTATGCGATTCGTGTAACTCATTAAAGTCTACATTGCGTTAAACAACGCATCCCATTATTTATTGCTGGTCGAAGTAAAATTATATTGTTCGTTATTGAAATTTTGTAGTTCAAAATGCTTGTTCTGTTTGATATTAAATAAGTTATAGTAAACTGAAATAAGAAAATAAATGAAGCTTGTGGGGAAAGAAGGAAGAGAACGCTCTTACTTTAATATTAATTGTAAGAAAATTAATAATACGCTGCAATTTTATATGGATCTAAATAGAACATATACGTAGAGCCGATAATTCGAAAGTAAAAGATTGATGGAATGTTACTGACAGCGAACAACTTGTTTTCGTTGTATCAAATATCACTATTTTACTTTCGCAGTGTCCGCAGTCTCCATTACTTTTAATCATCTCATAATCGGTAAAAGTATCGTGTTTTATATCGATTTTAACGCTATATAAAGTTTTTATTCTTTTATGGTATTATGTAAAAATCTGTGATGCATCGGTTAGTCGTATAGTTAATCCGAAATTGATATAAATGATGGAAATTGTCGGTACTTGTTTTTTTTTTATCGTATTTATTTTATACCGGTTTTTCGTATGTATAACATTTCGTAACAGGTTTAATATTGAAACAAATTAAAGTTTGTATAACTTAAATACAGCACTATAGATAACTACGTAAAATTCCATTAAAAACTAATTAAATGAAATAATAATTTCTTGCATTGAGTTATATAATATTTTAGATTAAAAATAGTATAAGTATAATGTTACGCTAAAAAGGTATTCATAAGGATATAAAAAAATGATTAAAAATTATATATGTGCCTTGCTGAGTTTATAAACCATATCGAGTTATCACAGACTTCGAAAGAGTTAAATTAAGAAGTAAAGTTAGGTGGTTTGTCTACGCCCAGGAAGGTGTGCCTTGATACTTGAACAACATTATCACCGGAAGTGGCCACCACGTTTCCCAAGTTCTTGCTTCGTTATTATCAATTGGGCCATGTATATGGCTAGAATACGTGCCACTTGCCATAACATCTTTAATTCCTCAATAGCTTCGTATAATATTTTATGTAACATATTAAAATATATTACTGCATACTAAAATATTAAAATATATAATCAGTTAATAAATGAAAATAAAATTAAAGGACTCCATAACTCCTTTTTATGGAGTCATTTATCCAATTTGTTCGAAATGTATATCTAGAAGTATACGATATTTTTCTTTGCAATATAAATAAATTTCGCTTGTTGATACAATATTACTCCAAAAATAAAATGATATTACAAAAAGTAAAATATTATAAATGTCACGGTTAAGTTAGCTTAGCTAAATGTCAAGAGTGATTTAAATAGATTTAGTGTTACGCTTTTCCTCTTTTTTTTAATTTTTTTTTTTTTTTAAGTATTGAAAAACTGAGATCTTTGTGGTTTGCAAACGGTAACATAATTGCTCCGGTTTATTTAAGATACTTGTATTGTACGTTACATATATTGATACTTATAATCGAATGAGTAAGAATTTATCAGAATACCTTCAACTTTTTTGTGTCAATGAAAGTAATTTAGTCGAACATCAAATCGAGTCTCGTAATAGACCGGTGTATTGTTAAAGCGCGATATGAGATAGGATATCATTGGTAGTGTCGTGCATGGTCATTTGCGAATCAGCACTACGAGGGAATTGGACGATTCCACCGACGTGACGTCATTTTCTTCTTTGAAATCGTGACCGTCTGTCTCAGACGGTCTAACCGCAAAGTGTAAACTGGCAGTTTGAAATTATTCTTTAAAAGTTATAAATTATTACCTTTTGTTTTGATCAAACTTTGAATGTTTTTATAAAGACAATTAAGGACATTATAGTAGGATATAAAGTTAGGTGTTTTTTTGCTATAGACAAATAGCAACTCTACGCTTTACTGATAAGGGGTTGATGAAATTCTTTAAAATTAACTTAAAAAATAGATCATAATTATTTCATTTCATATTTCATGTAATTTTGTTTCGTGTAATATTTTAAGAATGACTCGTCAAAAATGCATTTTCGATTTGTCAAGACAAGTGTCTGAAAAACATGTTTCGTTATACCGTAGATGATTCTTTTTGATCATTGTCTTTACCACTGTTATCTTGTTTGATCTGCAAACAACGTAAAATCAATCTCACTTTCACTGCTTTTAAGTAATCTTTTATCATTTAGCTCAATATTTACAGCTACCAAAAACGGACTGAATTTAAATATTTTTTTAATACTTTTAATCACAATATTGTATTACGAGGTATGCATGGACTCAAATATCTAAAATGTCACGAGAAAAGATATATATTGATAAAGCAATATTGTCTGCTCTCAGTCGCTATTTGAGTTACTACACTAATCCAAGTTGCGAGTGAGGGTCGCCTCTCAAGTGAAAAGGATTAATTTTCCAATACAAGGTGCGTTTGAAAGCTAATGAAACTTTTTTTTTTTTTATTTTATACCGAATTAATCGTGAAAAACGATACAGTTTGCTTCAAAGTAATATTCTTTGGACGCAGTGTACTTATACCAATGAATTTATTATCTTTCATAACAAAATTTGAAACAAGCTTGCGTAAAACTCTCAATCGCACCGGTTAGAACCTGTTAAATATTATTTACTAACTAATTTCGCGATAGAGCTCCATTGCATTTTACGGTCCTGAGTAAACAGCATTAAACTATACATTTCTAGAATGACGTGTAAGACAGAACGGACCAGTCACATGACCCCACGGTCACCCAATTTGAATCTTCTAACAAGATACTAAGAGGCTCGACCTTTTTTATAGGGTTTTATTAAACACTTAATATATTCTGCGTCAGTGAAAGATACTGCAGAATCGCAACAACGAAGAAAAAATATTTGCGAATTTATTATAGGAAAATCAAGTATTTTC
>SMSQ01021993.1:0-11479 GCA_019453375.1 Ctenoplectra terminalis | reverse complement strand
TTGTGAATATTTTATATTACAAATTAGTTGCACGATAGTGATTAATAATAACAATAAAAGACGATGTAAGATAAAATTGGTTACCCCCTTGCCTTACAACCACGAGTCACACTCGTGGCACAGCTTATTGTCCAAACACTGCAAAGGCACACTGTATTTGCGGTAGAGTTTAATTTTATCTTTAACTGTAATTTTAATTTATAAGACTGAGAATTGGCGAATATAAATTGCGTACAATATTTCAGTGTTTTGCATCTGACACGGTATAAAAGTAGTGAATAACTATTACCAATATGTGTAGCCACAGAAAAAATAAGAAGGCAAGGGGTTAAAGAAACATTTTAGTTATTCCAACAACGATACTTACTATGAACTCGGACTGCATTGTCTTCGGTGGCGGCGGAACAGGTGGTTTAGGTTGTCCAAATTCATCCATAGGGAAGTTCTTCTGTTCCTCCGTAGAAGGATCAGCCCAAGGTTGTAGTTCTCCGGAACAGAAGATTCCATAAAACGTAACACCGAAAATATGCACACACGCTGCTATAATGAACACGTTTTTCCAACTCTGAGCATCCTGTGAAACACAAAAAAATAATAATAAAATATTCGTTGAAAATGAATTCAGGGAGAATTATTGAAATCAATTCGTGCCTTGCATTTAAAAAAAAACAATACACCGCGTAACTGAATTCGAACGTACAGTGTGGGACATAATTGTGAGCTCGTTACACATTTATAATTATTTCGATCAACAAATAGCTTCTGAAAATAAGAAAACGGAAGCAGATAGAGACGAGCAGCTTGATAGTGGTATAACGCTACAGATACGGTAACATTTTACCGGACCAAAAGCGGATCGTGAACGGACCGATAGTGATGATTCAACCTTAAACGATCGTACCTTCTTCTCTGTGATGTTGTCTACGAAAAAGGGCACCAACAGTCCCGCTATCGTACCGATTCCATTCGACATTCCCATCAAGATGCTGGCGTATCTGGGCGCAATGTCCAGATGGTTAACGTTGAAACCAGAAATGGCAAAACCGCTGCAAGCGACACCGAACGCCAGCGCAACGATCGCCGCTGTTCCATTTTTGTGCGTAGTCGCGTTGGCTACCACCAGAAAGAAGAGAGCCTCCATACCGAAACCGCCACAGTTGAAGAGCTTCCTGACGTTCGTCGTTGTCATTATTCCACGTTTGCGAATGTAATCGGCCAGCAATCCTCCGCAAGGCACGATCATCGTCATCAACAAATGTGGAAGCGAGCCGATTATACCAGTCTGTAACAATTATACAAACACTTAGTAATTTTTAATTTTTTGGTAATCGTTAGAAAATCGCGTTAAGCTAACGGCTACGGGCGAGTATTGTCGCTCGTCACGAATTGACTTCTGCATACTATGGGTGACTATTGTCGCTCGTCACGAATTAACTTCTGCATACTATGGGTGACTATAGTCGATTATTGGATAATAGGAACAGCTGCAGTCACTCGATGAATCGCATTTATATTTGGAAATTACAAGCATACAATGGGAAAAATAGTATTTATACGGATATGTTAAGTTAGATAACTTAATACATAAAAACACAAGGAATCGTTATAGCGAGACAATATAANAAATAGTATTTATACGGATATGTTAAGTTAGATAACTTAATACATAAAAACACAAGGAATCGTTATAGCGAGACAATATAATAACATACGCCACCTATGCTATGAGCGCGTCTTTCTGCAAAGACCTACGTAGGGAAAGGGTTAAGGAAAATACCTTTGGACTAACAATAAGAGTAATAAGCTAAGGCGGGGTAATAAACATTCCCCCTACCATTCCATTACCAATAAGGGTAATAAACATTCGTCAAACATCCTCACGGCTGGCAAATAGTCTAAAAGGACATTCTTGTGTTGGCTTTCACCGTGAACACGTGAAATATAAAATCAGGTGTTTGGAAGGTCCACATAGTTTATTTTAAACCTATGAGTGGTTGGAACATCGATGCATGGCTTTGGCCAGCCACCGTTTTCGCGAATCTTCGAGAATCGGCGCGTGGCTTTGTCGTGTCAACAGCCATCGAGCTCGAAGATGAAGCGAATTCGACGCGTGGCAAACTATCAAATAGGTTTTTCACCCTCTACTTTGAAGACTGATATCGTTTCTTCAAAGTAAACGATGGCCAAAAATATAGTGTCGTAGTTTTAAGAAACCTTAGTTTATAGAAGATAATAAAAGTGAAAATCATACCCAACGGGTGGACGATGGGTCGATGCGTTGCCAATGTTTATAGGAGTGCGAGGAAGGGAGAAAAAGGGACCAGCGAGGGTTTTCTTGTGTGGAAAAGGCAGTGTGGAAAAGAATGTCGAGGATGTCGAAAATTAGAGAGAGTCGAGAGTGTTGCTGTGTCGAGAGAGGTGGAATGTGATTGAGTCGTTGCAACTCACATAAACCTCGTATTAATTAATTAAACTTTTTATATTTTACATCAAGTAAAACTCTATAAAAATATAAACGATATAAAAAATACGTGTCTAATATCTTTTCGAGATCTGTATCATATAATTTCATCAGAATCGACGTGTGTCAACTCGGTAATATTTTATAAAAGTAAGGCGAAAGAAGTTGAATGATTTTATTTGTTCTACATATGTTCTACGTGTGTTAGAATGAAGACGTGTGAAGATACTCACTTCAACCAGATCCATATTGAAAGCCTCCTGCATGAAACGGGGTTGAAAAAGTACCAGCAGGTAGAAGTTCCAGGATCTGCAGAAATTGGCCACGATGATCGCGTGAACTGGCATGGACGTCAAGAATTTACGCCATGGCGTCGTGGAGAATGTCGGCATTGGTATTTGAGCTTGTCCTTGGCCAAGCGAATCTTCGATGTAACGAAGCTCGCGGGCCGAAATGCAAGGATGTTTCGATGGCTTCTCGAAGGCCAACCAAAGCCAGAAGCAGTACCAAATTATCCCGCACATGCCTAAATGTTCAAATAATTTCCATTAAATTGCACAATAATATTCGTATAATAATATACATATATAATATCTATAATATAATATCTATAGTATTATAATATCTATAATATAATATCTATAGTGTAGGGTGTTAGAAATAAAGAATATGTGAGACGAGCGAATGTTTAGGCTAAATGGAAAGAGGTGCGAATGAAAAGTGTTTGGGCCTAGAATGCTAGTTGTTCAAGTGCGTGTGACCGTCTCGTCGCGACGGGACGGCGCCAGGATGTTTAGGGAAAGTGTGACCGAGGACAAAATGATTTCAAGTGGTTGAAGGGATGCGAGGAAAGAATGTTTGGAACCGAGCGATCGAACCGTGTGAACGAAGCGATTTTGGAAATAAGTGCGTGACTGCGTGGGTTCGGACTATGGATGCAAGGATTCGGGTGCGAGAGAAAAGGGATGCGTGTGTGTAAGAAAGATAGAGCGACTGAGAGTGAAAATAAAAGGGCGCGAATGTTCGGGGCGCAAAAGAGTTTTGGACGAGTGTTACGAGAAGGCAGAGGACGGAGTGCAGCGAGAGTAAAACAGTCGGTCGCGAGTGTAATTCAAATTTAATAAACTATTATATATTTAATGAATAAATTATCCTGTAAACAGTTGAAATTCCTACAATAGTATTATAAAATCTATAATATAATATCTATAATAAACCCCCATATAAAAAAAAAATAAAAAGAATTCAGAATAACAGAGAAAGATTTAAAGTATCATTTCAATTCAAAGAACAAAGTTCTGACGCACCATAGAAATAAAATGACGCTGTCCAGCCGAAGATTTTAGTCAAGCAACCCGAGAGAGGCATTCCTATCACCATTGCAGCGTAAGAACCGCAAAATGCCAGTGTCGCTAAACGCGATCTCTCCAATGGTGGCGCCCAATATTTCCACATACCGTGACACGCTGGATACGTGACACCCTGACGAAAAAAAGTTATCATTGAAAAGTGCATGGAAAAATAATATTGCATGGATTCGCATAAAATTGCCAATTTAAACGAGCAAGCTTCGATAAAAAGAAAATTTTATTTCTATACCATTAGGTTATCCCATAAGTAATGTCGTTCCTCGACACTAATTTTTATTACGAACTATTAAGACATACATTTATTTTTAATCATCGATATATCGACTATTATTATCTTTATTATCCGTTTAATCATCGATTGCATCGCGTATCTTTTTATATACCTTTCATTATGATTTTTTCGGTAGAAATATGTATGCTTTATTCATTGGTAGTTCTAACGTTAAATTTGATTACTGTATCACTGTAGCGACACCACGATCCATCTACAGTAATTATTAGTTAAAACATTTTCAAATCAAAGTGAAAAACTGTGATCGATCGTAATTTTTTCTCCGATAATCGGAGAAAATTCGAGCTATAAAGGGTTAATACGATAATACTTCAGGAATATTTTAAAAGAACAATAATCGTATCATACCTCCACCAATCCTTTGAAAATCTGCACGATCATATCGACGATTGGATCGACTTTCAGTGCACCAGGTACTAGTAAATTTAAGAACGAAGATATAGCGATCGCGGCACCGAATATCTTGTTCGCGGGATACAAGGAGGCAAGGAATCCTCCTGGCACTTGAGTAACCAAGTAGCCCCAAAAGAAAGACGAATCGAGGGCGCTCTCTGTGCCGACTGTCCAATTAAACATTAGAGTGTGGTTGTCTCCTTCGGTGGTGTTCTTCATGGCCGTTTTTGCCATACCCATGTTACACCTCATGCCGAACGAAATTACGAATCCTGAAGAGAAATGTCGATGAGTTAAAAAGATTTGATAATCCATAATTAATTCATAAATCTAAAGTTTAAGATACTTTCTGGTATAAATATTTACTGTGGAGCATCTAAGATAAAAAATGTGTTTTAAAATTTACCTAGACAGGCTAACGTGGCAATGGTGTATCTTTTCGATAGGCAGGGACATTCTGGCTTGCAGTAAGTATCGATGTGACGCAATGGGGGCCGTTCAGGTTCAGGGAGTGATTCAAACGAGGCTTGTCTACTGTATGCTCTCTCGCCTTCGAACCCCTTATTGTCTTCGCTACCCTCGCGGGGCATCTCAAATTCCTCGTAGCCAGCATTGCTCCTTCTGAATCTAGAGCCATGAATCGCATACTTTATCGATACGTCAGCTTTGTATCTAGCTAATAAATTAATTTTTGTTTGGAAAGATTGTCGATTAGCTAACGAGAATAATTTTTTATTTCAAAGTATTGTCGATTAGGTAATGAAAATAAATTTTTGTTTGAAAAGTTTGTCGATTAGGTAATGAAAATAAATTTTTATTTCAAAATATTGTCCAATAGTTAACGAAAATAATTTTTTTTTTCGAAATATTGTCGATTAGATAATGAAAATAAATTTTTATTTGAAAAGATTGTCCATTAGCTAACGAAAATAAATTTTTATTTAAAAAGATTCTGAAATAGTTAACGAAAATTAATTTTTACTCGAAAAGATTGTCAATTAGTGAATAGAAATGTTCCTAGAAAAATTACTTTAAAAAACAGAAACACTGTAGTCTAATTTTTACGTATTTATTTTATTATTCGAAAGGTTTAATAACTATATTTCGCCATTTTTTAATATACAGTGTTTTATATTCTAAAAAAAACGTTACGAAAAAATGCACGTTACGAAATAACGAAGAATTAAACGTTTCTCCTGGTACATGTGCTTTTAATTACGCGCATGGTCAGATTTAGAAGAGAGCTGGCTAAATATAGCCTTAAACGATTTTTCGTCTCTTACACAACGTGTATGAGCATGCGTGACATTACCCAGAAAGTTTTTGCGATGCTTTGGACTTGATGTTGTCGAAGGCCACGAGGCCCGCCGCCGCAAATCCGGACATTTTCCAATTATTGGGGTTGCTTTCAGGCTGGAAATGGTCTCGTTGGCAATTGGCAGCCCCTGAAACATACGAACCATCATAATTCTCGATCATAAATTTCTTGTTCGACAGAAAAATCGTCGAACGAATACTTTCCTTGAAAACGATTTTTATTTCGTGTTGTAAAATTGGTTAAACCCAATATTTTTATTAATATTTAACTCTACAGTGATAGTATGAAATTATTATGGAAAACAGAATATTTTAATATCCTTTATAGGTGTGTTAATAAATGATAGAATATTTACGAACGCATTTAGTTTTGGCAGTTTTTGTGATAAGTGATCATTGATAGTGATCAATTATAAGAAGATAAAAGATTTTTGAACGTAATAAAATTTTATTTTAGTTGTTTTAGTATCCGTAACAAGTGATCGACCCTACTGAATAAAATTTTCTAATTATCTTTTACTTTCAGCATGTAGAAGCATTTAATAAAACAATGTTTTCAAGTCTACAAATAGTGGTTCTACACATGAATAAGGAATACTATTAATATTAGAATATTAGAATAAATTGACAATATTAGAGTAAATTTGCAATATTAGAATAAATTCGCAATATCAGAATAAATTCACAATATTGGAGTAAATTTGCAATATCAGAATAAATTCGCAATATCAGAATAAATTTGCAATATTAGAATAAATTTGCAATATTAGAATAAATTCGCAATATCAGAATAAATTCGCAATATCAGACTAAATACACAATATTAGAGTAAATTTTCAATATTAGAGTAAATTTTCAATATTAGAGTAAATTTTCAATATTAGAATAAATTCGCAATATCAGAATAAATTCACAATATTAGAGTAAATTTGCAATATCAGAATAAATTCATAATATTAGAGCAAATTTGCAATATTAGAATAAATTCGCAATATCAGAATAAATTTGCAATATTAGAGTAAAGCAATATTAGAATAAATTCACAATATTAGAGCAAATTTGCAATATTAGAATAAACTCACAATATCAGAATAAATTCGCAATATTAGAATAAATTCGCAATATTAGAGCAAATTTGCAATATTAGAATAAACTCACAATATCACAATAAATTATATTAAAAAACCCATTTAAGAAAAACATATTCTCAAATTTACAATTTACACCCCACCCAATTAATGGGCCATATTAACTTCATACAATTTACAAAAACTACTACCAAAACGAATACGCCCAACGTACTAATAGAACGCGCACGCCTCGCGAATAGAATTTCAAATCTGTAAGTAGGAAAATTTGTTTTCCAACGAAAGGATCACTTAGTAACGATGAATAAAAAATTAAAAATATTTAATCCGCGATGAGAGAGCTGAAATGCGCGTAGGTGAATGCTGCCATAATCTTCCATTTTCGACGAGCATCTGATCCGCTCTCAAACAATTTCATCCGTTGAACGCTTAAGTCTTTAAACCATCGTCAGCATTTTCTCATCCAAACGTAAGCTATGACTGTGTAGGAACGTTCGTTCTCGATATCGAGACGCAAGGGTGGCTCCAGAGTAGGGGTGTTTATTTGTAGTGACAGTCTCTCCAACCCTAATCCCCGAACTCTCCTGGGAACGTCTTCATGGGGAGGAAAAATGCGAGAGGAATCGCGTCGCCTATCCCTGGCTCGTATTTTTCACTTAAAGCTTTTCGAAACATCGCACGATATATCAAGAGTTGTGGCGAAACACTTGAAAAAGTGCTGACGTAAAATTGGAAACGTTTTGTTTGAAAATTCGATGATGACGAAAACCTTGCGTCATCCAAATTGGATTGTTAAAATATAAAACTATACATAAGTATATGGAAAAGTAAATATATTCAAGGATAGAAGAATCTTGAGGAACCGATTTTTGATCTCGCGTTTTAATTTCATTGTCATAGTATGGGTAATTTTGGGATATAAGAAATTTAATTATCAGTGGTGATAGAAGGATGTTACGGAAAGGAAATGTTCTTGAAAGTTAGCTAACTTGATTGTCGATTGTGATTTTATAAAAGATTTGCCTAACGTTCAATTATTTTGTATCTCAGTATTTTGTGTAGAATGTAATAAATAATGTAGAATTTTAAAAAATATAGAATATTCTATTAGAAGAGAATTTGTAAAGAAAATATTCTGTATATTCTAAATACAAATGTATAGAATATATTCTGTAAATGTTGGAATACAGAAAATATTCTAATATTATAAGAAAAGGCACAATTCTAATGGAATATTTATATTTTCCATATTCTATATTTTTCATATTCTATATTTTCTATATTCTATAATTTCTATTTTCTATATTTTCTATATTCTATAATTTCTATTTTCTATGTTTTCTATATTCTATATTTTCCATATTCATAAATGTATAGAATATATTCTGTAAATGTTGGAATACAGAAAATATTCTAATATAATAAGAAAAGGCACAATTCTAATGGAATATTTATATTTTCTATATTCTATATTTTCCATATTCTATATTTTCTATATTTTATAATTTCTATTTTCTATATTCTATAATTTCTATTTTCTATATTTTCTATATTCTATCATTTCTATTTTCTATGTTTTCTATATTCTATATTTTCAATATTCTATAATTTCTATTTTCTATGTTTTCTATATTCCATAATTTCTATTTTCTATATTTTCTATACTCTATATTTTCTGTATTCTATGTTTTCTATATTCTATAATTTCTCTTTTTTTTATATTTTCTGCATTCTATATTTTTTATATCCTGTATTTTCTCTATACTATATTTTCTATATTCTATAATTTCTCTTTTTTTTTTATATTTTCTGCATTCTATATTCTTTATATCCTTTATTTTCTGTATTCTATATTTTTTATATTCTACATTTCCTATATTCCAATATCACAAATATTCAATCAAAATAGAATTTTGCATTTTCTTCAAAGAACCCCACTATCAAAACCCACCAAAAACAATTAAACAATTAGAACCCATGGTACAAACTCCAAATCGATACGAATACGATAGGACATTAAATTATCCAACTAATTCCAAACTTTTGACAGTACGTTTGCTCTTTTTATTCTTTCATCGGGATTATAACTTGATATCGCTTCTGGATTATCCCGTTTGATTAAATTTCATAGGAAACAGATCGATACTCGATTTTCAAACATAAAGACTAACGAAAGCATTTCTCCCTTCATGGACGTACAAGGTGAAAAATTGTTGGCACACCAGCGAGTCGATCGCAAAGAGACTTAGCGCGGGACAATGGCTGACGGATATTAAAACGGCACGTGACAGACAAAAAGCATAAAATGCACAGCACGTGCGTTAACGAGCTAGGGTGCAACGACGAACATAGAAACGACTGATTTCACTCAATGTCCTCGCGTATCCTCATGGGGCTTGCAGTTTTCTCGAGTTTTTAACAAAACGTACCGAAACTCTCTTTACGAACGTGCCTCGTCTGACTTGAATATCGATTTTTATTCTAACGAGTATCTAATGAGAATTGATTCGTGGAAATTGGTGAAAATTTACCTTTTTTTTTTTTACTTTTACTAGTAATAAAATTAGAAAGATTCTGGCTTTGATTAAATATTTTTTCCGCGTTGAAAAAACAGTACGGAACATTAACCTTTCGCGGTCCGAGCTACATTCCACACTTTAGCCCAACTAGTTCATCTTCAATATTCTAATTTTAAAAACTGTCAGTAATTTGGCTGAATTTTCATATTTTCATAACTAATAAAATATTTTGATAGAAAATTCTTCGTTAAATTAAATTTTGATATAAAAGAATATGTTCCATATCCCAGAAATGAAAATAATGGAACAAAATAAAAATTAATAAATACTTTTAAATTAATTCTAAACACAATTTACAAAAACTATTTGTTGAACGCAATTTCTCACAGATAAATATACAAATTGATAGCTCTTTTCTAAATAATACTTTTGACATAGTTATTTAGTTTATTTAAACAGTTACTATTTATACGAAATAATGCGACCCGCGATAATCGATCGTTAGAATTATTCAATATTTTTAAATACGTATATTTTATGCTGAAACATTTTTGCGTTAACAATTTCTTCTAAATCACGAACGTAATATTTAATTTAGCAACGAGGAAAGAATATTTAGTAGGAATATTATTTTATTAAAATAAAAGGAATTTCCTACCAAAGAAGTTACCAAAACAAATTGTCTCCTCCAAAGATGTTTTACAATTAACAACTAGAAACAATTAATAATTAGATATATGTATAATTAACCGTGTTAACTGAAATATAATATTTTTACTCCAAGCTGGTTAAGAATCAGTTGAATCAAGTGCGGTTGAGAAACAAGAAATGTTCTATTCCATTTAGAAACTCCAAAAGTAAAAGAGGGTGCCGAATGAAATGAACCCAGAGCCCGATGCATTTCTCGGCCAGATCAATACGAAAAAGTCGGTGACATTTTTCTGATCTCTGACATTTGCACGATCCGACCTTGCACAAATCTCCCTGGCTATATCCTTGCAGAGCCACCGATTCACCAACCGAATCGATCCTTCCAAATCGTCCATTTGTACACTTTCACTCGCACGACCAAGTTACACCGTCAGAAATCACTTGGAATCACGTTCTCATTGATCGTAGATCAAACCAAATACCAATCGGATCCATCGTGGACCAAAGAATTCTTGCAGATTAAAGAAAAAAGAAAAAAGAAACAAAAAAAAATGTTATCACATCCTCGAAGAAGCTCGAACGAATAGACTTTCCTAAAGGATCTTACCGATCTCCTGACAGAAGCACCTCACCACTTTTCACTCTCAACATAAATCACACCGTGGATCATTCTATCTTTTCTTCACCGTTTCACGAAAATTATCGTGACGAATGATACTGAATCCTCGAAACCGCCCAATCTCGATCACCGATCGTTCAAAAACCGACCAACAATCATTATGCACCGTTGAAATTGTGAAAGAAAATCGAACGCAAGGAGACAGAGAGACTTGTGGTGAAATAGAAATAACGAATTAACGAAATAAACGCACCACTCACCAATAATTAAGTCCAGATATGGTTACGAGCGGAATGGGTGCGGTAGCGCGCGGGGTACGCGACGGAGAACGTCGTCGACGTCGCCTGACGTCGTCGTCGTTGACGGCGTCCACGGCAGCGACGGGGTACCGCGAAGTCAGTTCCTGGTTACGGCGTCCGCGCGAGCAGGCGTCGCGACGCGATTGGCCGACGCACGGCGACGCATCGATATCACTGGCCAATCGAGTTCACCAGCAAGCACCATTAGATCGACCCCAGGCGGGGCTTTGTACCCCGGCGAGCAGTTTTGCAACAACAAAACGTTACGCAGGAAGAGGAACCGTAACGGTATTAACGTTAATGTCCGCGCATCCTCGTCGACAAGCCTCGATGAGCCTCGATCCCTCGAGCACATTTATGTAAGGGCTTGTAATTCGACGTGCTGATGAGTACTGGGTTGAAAAGGGTGGTTTTATAGGGTGGTTTTAAAGGGTGGTTCGTGGATGTTGAAAAAAAAAGAAAAAAAAAAA